>CALNXI010001059.1:52366-109632 GCA_942486025.1 Porites evermanni | reverse complement strand
AGTAACGCTACAAACAAAATTACCCTTCAAATTTTTACTAGGCAATGATAACAATAAAGATCTTTCTTTCATCTTCAAAAATGAGTGAAATTAAAAACACATTAAATTGATATATTTGTTTCATCCTTTATCAAAGGCTTTGCGCTTCTATTAAAATATTTCATAATATTTTAGTATAATGACAGGCTCTTCCCCTGTGCCCTACAGGGTGCAGATGTAAAAGAATTCGAAGCAAAATTATAATAAACACCTCAACTAAAAGGTCACAAAACTAGGAAATAAAGATTAAAAAATATAAGGAACGACATGCCTTTTTGAACATTTTAAGAAGATACACGTTCAGAAATGACTACGCTCTGTAGCCAGACTCAGTATAATTTCTCTCAGTCTCTCTGCCGAAAAAATCAAATGCCCCGTCCCCAGAACAAGTGTACTCCATCAAACATTCCATGCCTATTGCCCGCACTCCCTCACCGCGAGATTTACTTGATTTGATAGGTGCATCAAAACGTCGACTCCGGGGTCGAGGAAAACAACAGAAAATTTAAAGAGAAAAAAGAACAATGGACTGTCACCCAGAGTCGGCGTTTTAGTGACAACCTAGTAAATTATGGTTTCTTTTAGGGATCGTTCTGTGGTGCTCGGTTGACGGTTAAATTTCAGGCCGTTTGACGGCTGAACGTTAATTAACCCCAATGAGCACCCTCAGCCCTACATCAAATCAAATCTCTCAGTAGTATTAATCAGCTGTATTCAAAGAAACTTACAAGACGACTTGACTGTGATTCAGAACCTGCCCTAGCTCGCTATTACCTGGCTTAATATGCTCCTCATTTACAGATCATGACTGTACGTTTCAGATGTGTTTCCTTGACATAATAAATGGGCCACTGTTTTCTCTAGACTAGACAGATTATCTGCATCTCAGACGGATAATCTGGTTTTCCTAAACCGAACCTATCCTACCTAGCTACCTGGCTTATGCTTCTCATTTACAGATCATGACGGTGGTTTAGATGTGTCTCCTTGACATAAATTGGCCGGCTTTTTTCCTAAACTAGACCGATTATTTATCTCAGACGGATAATCTGTTTTTCCTAAACTTGTCTAAACAAACGGATTTATCACATGTTATAAACACTCGCCCCACGGTAAGGGAATTCGGGAAGTCAGTGTTTTTTTCCATATGGAATCCGGAATCCCACTAAAATTCAAATTCCACTGAAAAAGCTAATACTGGAATCAAGTACCTGGAATCCGGAATCCACGGGGTAGAATCCACAATCCAACACCGTTTTAAATTCCTTACAATATAACACATTGAGCAAAATTTAAAGTCACACGGATTATCCCTGTCCCGTTTCTACATTAACAAATGGATTATTATACAAGGATTAACCTATGGAAAACCCTTTTAAGACGGATAACCCGTCTCCAGTGTAAAAACGGCTAAATTACTTGCATGAACCAGAGAAATTTCGATTTACAAATTCGGTTTCATCAACAAGGATCGCCTGATTCCTCAAAAACTCACCCTTCTTTCCAAACCTAAGCTAATTATAAAAATTGACAGATATCAATATCTCCAGCTCCGATATACTGAGCAAAACTCAGATAATTACCATGAGGGTGATCTTGGTTTGTTTGGAAAACGCAGATAAACTAATTCATGTTCTTTTCAACTGCATCTGTCAATATCTTGGATAAATTTGCTCAACTCTATTTTCTTGGAAAAGTTTCAAAAGATAAAGCCAGAATGGCACGAATCAGCCATACGGTCTAGAGCCTTGTTTTTCATAATCGGAATCTTGGAAAACACAGACAAGAAAGCAAAACTTCCGAGCTTGGAGGAGTTAATCACAAAGAAAAGTATTGAACTTTCCATGCGTCAACAAGTGGAACAAAGGTGTAGAAAGGTACATTGCACATTTTCAGTTATTCTGGGACAAAGTGAAGCGAATATGCCGGACTCAGTGATAGGAAAAATTGTTCTTATTTTCTCAGCCATCCTGGATATTCAGAGAAGTCACAAACTGGTCAAAAATGATAATAAATAAATTGGAACTATCCTGGTCCAATATTTTACAATTTTTAAAGGTAAAAAGGTTTAAAAGGATCGAAACCTTAAAAGATTCGAAACTCTGAATCTTGTGTGTGTGTGTGTGTNAACTCTATTTTCTTGGAAAAGTTTCAAAAGATAAAGCCGGAATGGCACGAATCAGCCGTACGGTCTAGAGCCTTGTTTTTCATAATCGGAATCTTGGAAAACACAGACAAGAAAGCAAAACTTCCGAGCTTGGAGGAGTTAATCACAAAGAAAAGTATTGAACTTTCCATGCGTCAACAAGTGGAACAAAGGTGTAGAAAGGTACATTGCACATTTTCAGTTATTCTGGAACAAAGTGAAGCGAATATGCCGGACTCAGTGATAGGAAAAACTGTTCTTATTTTCTCAGCCATCCTGGATATTCAGAGAAGTCACAAACTGGTCAAAAATGATAATAAATAAATTGGAACTATCCTGGTCCAATATTTTACAATTTTTAAAGGTAAAAAGGTTTAAAAGGATCGAAACCTTAAAAGATTCGAAACTCTGAATCTTGTGTGTGTGTGTGTGTTTTTTTTTTTAAATTTAATAGTGGCCGTGCAGACCCACACGACACACACACACACCTTATATTGATTGACATATCAGGCTGATAAAAGCATGCATTTATATTAGAAACGAAAAACGGGAAGCTGATAGAAGAAAGGAAGGAGGGGAAAAAGAATTAGCAGTGATTATACAATTCTCTATACTCCAGTACTAGTAGCCAAGCCTTCCTAAATATGGGTAATTTAACTGGTGACTATAAAACGCAAGAGACAAGGCACAACTTTCGCAGATTAAAGTCGCTGTAAATGTTATCTTTTATCACCGAGAGCTATAAACTAATGATCTTTCTCCCCTTCAGTGGTTACTTGATAACGTCGTACCAAATGCCGGGTAAAAACAAATGCTTCCAAATTTGGTTGTGTTAGCCTGTGTACACAGACGCTGCCCGTCCCTGAAAAAAAAATGGAAAGAGATGAGGCGGCTTTTCACAGATCTTTCACAGACTAGGTTGTGTCAGGACAGAAGATCTAGGGAATGATAAAGAACTATAATCCTTGAAAAACAAAACTTCCGGTTGCCATTCATAACGTCCGGGCGTTCTCTTTGCTTTCGATCCTCTTGTACATTAATTATCATTATTTGTTTTTGCTTTTCTGGTTTTTGTTCTCGTAAAGCGCCTGACCGCCGAAGCCATTGAGGGGAATTTTTCTCCCCCACTGTCTGTTCGTAATTGGACCTACCACCCGTTAAAGAAAAGCGCGCGGAGAGCGCGCGCGCATAGTTCAACTCACAAAGACAGCCATTGAAACGTAAATGCACTACGCTAACTAGCGGGCGGGAATGGCTTTTGCGTATTCAGCCTTGTCTAAGGATCTCTATTCTTTTTACACTGCCCACATAAATACTTGTGAAGAAAATGTCTTCACCGACAAAGCAAGTTAGTGTCCGCCGGCTACCCCCGCTTCCAAATCAAATAACACTACGCAATCTGAAGGAAAATGGAAACCCGACCGAAGTCGCACAAACTGAAAGCCTCAAAGGAAAGCCTTCAGGAGGTAAGGAATTGTTTTTATTCATTTTTCTGAATGTCGTACGATAAGTGCAGGTTTTTGCCCTTGGCAGTAACTGATTTTTTCTTGAGGTTTCATGAAGTATGTTTATATTTTTCTCACAAGTACACCATTTAAGTGAGGGATGTAACTCAATTGACAGCTCGCCGCCGTGACATGAATCAAAACGTTTTAATCTTCAATGATACTTGAAAGATTTGCCTTTACAAACTCTCTTTGAGAAAAAAATATATATATCCGCGTTAGCTGAATTGCATCGCATACCAAAGAGGAACGATGGGATAAAATTACAATGTACTGTAGGCTTTATTACTTTTAAGTTTAACTGAATTTTACAGTGAATTTCTCCTTCTCCAGTAATGAACCGGACAGACCATTAATATGTTAACCTTTGAAAATGTTATATTCAGATCAAAGCCGGCCGGAAGAGAAACATTACTCTTATGTCGATTATCTCGACATTTTGTCGCTGTCAGTAGAACGGTAAAACCGTTTTAATTGCATGATTCGCAAAAATCGAGGGTCGTATTTATTATTAGCTTATAAATCATGTAAGCTTAAGGTTATGATGTTTTCAGCTTAAATGCCGGTCACACACTTTTCAGAGATTCGGGAGCTTTTCTTTCTTTCCCCGTCTCTATTTTTTTAATCAATTTCTTCGTGGACGAACTATATCTATGCAAATTTACTATTACTCAAACGCGAGACAAATTAACCAAAAATCAGTATGACCTGTTTATTAGTTGAATTTACAAAAAACAAAATTTCATGACAGTTTCGAAGGGTAAAATAATTATAATAACAACTTGCTTGTATAACATTGAATTGCCAAGAAAAATATATTTTGCGGAGATTTTATTCTCGATAATAGAAGTAAAATAATTTTAGCAACAGTCATTACTTATTTATGGCTAACAAAACTTCTAGCAACCTCCATAAATGCATGTCTAATACGTCCGAATTGTATAAAAGCAGTCTAAGAGCGGCGGCAGACAAAAACATCTGGCAAAGCTTTGTGAAACATCGGAAATGGAATCTTGTTAAACCCGGATTGATTACTTTTCTTTAGAAAGCTATTTGAAAAGCGAATTGTAAACTTTTTGTGAAGCAACACACAAGACTACTTAGAACAAATACCTTTTAGACGTAAACCGGAAGTTACCTTGAGTTAACATTTCAACCATTTCCGGTTAGTTATACTCTGTTTCAATTTGGATGTCTACGATTTAAAACAAATCTCTAAAAGGATATAGCTACATCATAACGTGACGAACCGGCAAAAGTAGTGAATCAAAATTAATTCACTTTTAGTCAAAATAAGAGAGGCATCCTGCCAAGTGTGATATTAAAATGAGAGTCTCATGCAGTTTTCAATATTCTACTCATCTCAGTCAGGGTCAGGCCAGCTGCTGGGTGATGGATAATCAAAAAATCACACACTCAACTAATTGCTTCAAACTTCAAATTAAAAATTAGAGCAATGTGCAGTTCCAAGGTGGTCATGTAATTTTTTTTTTGGTGTTGTTTTCATTATCATCTGATTACTCCATGATAAATGGTTGTCTCACTTTTTTTTTTTTCAGTTAATGTAAAATTTTTCAATTTTTTTTTTCAGCATTAAAGCTGTGTTCTCTAGCAGTGCATGTTAACAGATTGTAATAAACATTTTTTGCTTAAGATGGAAGAATGAAAAAAAAAGGTCAAAATGTGTATCGATCATTTCTTATTTCATTATTAAAAATTGAAATTGAATAGAACAATAGCAAATTGAGCCAAGCATAAGCTGAGATTTTCCTCCAGTTTTATCAGTTTGAGAACAAAATAACAAGTCATTTTATTATTAATATTTTTATGATCAAATATTATTATTTTTGTTATTGTTATTACTATTATATATAGTATTAGCATTCATCAACATATTTATCATTATCATTATGCCTAGGATACTTGGTGCCATCATTCCCTCCTTAATGTAATTAAATGTCCATTTACACTTCTAGTTTACAAGTGTAGCCATTGATTCAGAGACTGAAAACAATAGCTACACTTGTAAATTACATTTGTACAAGTTTTACTAACTTGACCCCAGCACTTTTCACAGAATCCTTCCTGACCTCAGCAAGGTTATTCATTGTAAAATTTCCATGCAATATGGCATTCCCAACTGTCCCATTATTATTATAAAAAAAATAATAATTATTATATTATTGTTTTTGTGATTATTTTCACCAGTGGTTCTCTCTGAATTGCAAGTCAAGGAATACCTTTTAGCAAATCCTTGCATCTTGGAAGAATTTATCATGGCTAACACCAGCCAGGAACAACTTGAGAGATGGTTGATTAGAAAAACACAGTCCTTAGAACATATAACAGGAAATATAAACAATGGTATGTATTTGAATAATGTATATTAGTTATGTTTATCTTTGTATTCTTTTCTTCTTCTCTATAATTAATCGTGAAGAAGAAAATCCAAACTTAGCAAGATGAAGAACAGTTATTCTTAATTGGGTGGGTGGGTTGGTGGGTGGACCTGGGGTGGGGGGTAGGGAAGTAGGATGGGATCTTTGGGATGAAAGCTGTCTTTTAAGGGTAGTAACTTGTATGATCAGGCAATAATAAAGTATGTTTTCTCACCAATAATAATAAGTAATCTTAGGTTTAAATCAAATAGGGTTTGTAGTTGGTGTAGCTGACTTCTGGGGGGTGGGGAGAGGGCTGCAGTCATGTCTATTTGTTTTGTCTGTTTCTTTTGTTGTAGTTTATTACTTTTATTATCATTATCTTTATCAATATTATTGTCATTGTCATCATTATTGTCCTCGTTATCCTCATCCTCATCATCATCGTCATGGTCATGATCATCAAAATCATTATTATTGTAATCATAACTATGACAAAATTCTCAGATCTGTTTGGTTATCAACTGCCCTGATTCCAGCCTTAATAGGACAATTTAATTAGACAGTACGTGTCATGCCTGGGTAATTGGACAGTATGCACCATCACGCAAGCGCCAATAAATGGCTTTTTTTCACTGCTAGCAAAAACAAATTGGAATTTCTTCTCTTTTGATTTAAGAAAAGAGCCTTATATATCACAAATTTTGTTAAAGTTAGATTAATTGGTAACTGAACTTCGTGTTGTCTAATTCAGTCTCTAATCATACTCGTGATTAAACAAATCAGACTCCTGCTATGCGGTCGTCCGATTTTGTTAATCACTTGTATGATTACAGACCAAATTGGACTCCACTCAGTCCTGGTACCATTACTTATCGCTATCATCACTATCATAATCATTATTATTATTATTATATCATTTTATTTTGTTCTTTTCTGTTGATGTCATTTTTGTTTTTTCTAGTTAATTTTTCTTAAGATCCTTACTTTCTGGACAAATGCTCTCAGAGATCTTTAAGTAACTTTGCTTGGGTACTTTACTGTATAACCATTATAAGCC
Source organism: Porites evermanni (assembly GCA_942486025.1). Taxonomy (NCBI): domain Eukaryota; kingdom Metazoa; phylum Cnidaria; class Anthozoa; order Scleractinia; family Poritidae; genus Porites; species Porites evermanni. The sequence continues at coordinate 102,504 of CALNXI010001059.1, read as the reverse complement.
CTGCCCCATGCCCCTCCTTTCTTAATCACGGTTAGTTTGGGGAGGGGGAAGTTGAAAGGCGCTGCAAGGAGCACAGTTTTGTTGTGAATCCTTGAAAGATAAAGCCTTTCCAGTATGATGCCGCAGGTACAAATGGAAAATGTCAATATTTTGACTATTGACTTATGGCTTTTGCTCCTATAGAAAGTTAGGAAGCACAGGCTCATTTTTTAAAACTTTACTTGGCTACTATGAAGTCTGAACATCATGACCAGACGGCTTTTAATGCTGTTTCTTTTGTGTGTGTGTTTCTTTACAGGCCTGAGACCCTCACTCTCTAAATGGAAGGTATATATAGCCATTCGATTACAGTTCCTAGGCCTGTTTCAGGTATTGAACTTTCCATGTGCCAAATTGAGTGCTCATGTGGAAAACTCCACTGCCACTGTTGTTGCTCATGATTCAGCACATGTAAAGTTGCTCATTTGAAAAAGGGCATTAATTGTGTAAAAAGTTATCTTAATTATTGTTCAGTAATACGTTGTTGTAGTTGTTTGTTTTCCTTTTCTAGAATGGTTTTAAGGTACGAGTGCAGGTCCCATTGAGAAACTGCAAATTCTGAAAGGACTGTTGCTCATTCCCCAACCTGTGCACTTACATTTTTATAGGAAGTTGTGAAGTTGTTGGAATATGACCTGTGTGACAGGCGTTTGAAGGAAGGGAAAGGGAGTTTTTGCGCGAGACAAACGCGAGGGGCGCGGAATACGGTTGGAGGGCAGGGATTCCATGCTTAAATTACGGGTGACAAGAGGATCCCACGATCCTAATCTCCAGGTTGCTATTACGCATGCGCGGCACGTACTTAGCCAGCATCGTTTGGCCTTCCACTAAGAATGAACGGAATACACAGAACGTAGTCTTAGCTTCACTGCGAGAATAGTCACCAATTCCCATCATCTCTTTCCTTTTACACAGCCGGTTACTGGTCCTTCGGGACCGTAGTCTACCTATTTAAAATCACGTTTCCGGATCTCCCTCCCCCCCTTCGCGAAGTTTTGCTAGCTGAATTTTTTCCCACCGTCCTCCCCTTCGGCGACGTGTATCCGTCTGCCCGTGTATTTTTTGCTCATTGACTTGCCAAAATTTTCCCTAACTTATCTATAGCTCGGCAGTGAGTGGCTATTATTGCAGTGAAGATGTATTACGATCACGCGCGTTTGAACCTTCTATCACTCGTTCTGATAACGCGTGTTTTGACCATCTATCCACGAAACTTACGCAAAATACAGCGGTGGAACAAAAGCGTTTTGGGCTCATCCTCGGAGTAACAAGCTGTTAAACCCACGGCTGACGTAAAACAAAGGCAACAAAGAAACCGGCACAATAGAACCTAGAAATAAAAAAGGTGCGAAACAAAGAAAAAGTTATACCCGCGTTTTGACCCTCGATCGTTGTCTCAATCGTTGCTTTTCGTGGCGCCCCGAAAAGAAATCCAGTATAGTGTTAACCGAGCCTTAATTTATGGTTTTATTCTTGTTTCTGTTTGTTTTGTCGTTTGTTTGATTGTTTTGAATTTCACAAATTGAAAATCGCTTTTATTATTAGGGTAAAAAGCTTAAATGGCCGTATTCACACTAGAGACGGATTATCCGTCTGAGACGGGTTATCCGTTGGATAATTCGCATCAGAGAGATAATACCGTCTTAATTTACTTATCGGGGGGGGGAGGGAGGGGGCGGGCGAAGTACAAAAAAAATATTCGCGCCAGGGAAAATTAAATGAAAAAAATTCACGCACGCCAATTAATCCTAAAAAATATTCATGCTATGCCCCCCAAAAAATTAATACAAGGAATTTGATAACGAAAAAAAAATTGCTGCGGCTCGAAAATTCCCCTTCCCCTCCCCACCTCCCATAACTTTTCTAATGGTCCGTCCCTTATCCATCTGTTTTTCTGTCAATTTTGACGGATATTGAAGATGTATTATCCGTCTCAGACGGATACTCCGTCTCTGGCGTGAAAAAGGCCAATGTGAGTTTAATGTTAATATCATTATTTGTAAAGGAGCTAGTATTTCGCCATTGAAATTCAAGATATATCGGTAATTTGACTTGAACTGTTTGTGTTTGGGCTGCAGTTCTGTGTTCATACCGATAAGAGGAAAATGCTTCAACAGCTGACAAGAGACATCAATCAACAACCAAAGAAAGTCAAGGTCATGCATGAGCTGGTCAAAAGTGTTGCAGCAGGTCAGGTTACTTTCTTTCCTCCTTCCTATGTAATCCTCCGTTCGTTCATTTGTTCTTAACTAAGAATACGTGTATCGCAGAAACCCTGCGATGCTCGAGGAGGGTGGCCCGTACAATTTTAGGTATCAGAGGGTGGGAAAGAAACAGAGTAAATTGTGATTGGGGAGGGAGGGAGGTACAATACCAGCTCTAAAATTGGAAGTTGAGACACACTTTAACTCCTCTTGGTTGAGGTGAATGCGAACCCAGTCTCTGCCAACATTGATTATAATTCTCCCCATATCGGCCTTCATGAACAGTGTTGTTCCTGTTTTATGATAATTACGTTAGCACGTCATCGGTGAACCAATATGTGTCTTTCTTTACAGACACATTACTTGTACCTCTTACCTTCTGTTCTTGTTCTTATGCACGAAGTTTGTTTATGTTTTGTTAAATTCCTTTTTTTTCCCGTCAATCTCGTTTTAATAAAGAATTTGCTCGTTTTGCAGCCACTCATGCAAACACGCATTCTCTTTACTTGGTTGACAAGAACGGACGAGTAAGTGTTGATCAGATACAATTTAAATTCGAACGCGTGTAGTCTGAGAAAACAGCCGTCATTTCGCAATGTCACCATTGGCTTTCCCCGCGAAATGACGTCCGAGGAAAGAGCGCAGTAATTCCATGCTATACTGATGCCTTGTCACTATTGCCTTTGATTGGTCATTCCGCGTGAGAAATTTGCTTCAACCAATCAGAAGCATTGCCTGGATCTGGGTAGTGACGCTTCATGAGTATGGAATTTCTGTGCTCGTTCCTGAGGCGCGTCATTTCGTGGGAAAACCAGTGGTGGCGACGCGAAATGTCGGCTGTTTATTCAGGCTATTGCCTTTGATTGGTCATGCTGTGTGAGAAATTTGCTTAAACCAATCAGAACCACTACCCAGATCTGGGTAGTGACACGTCATCAGTATGGAATTTCTGTACTCGCTTCTTAGACGTCATTTCGCGAAGAAACCAGTGGTGGCGTCGCGAAATATCGGCTGTTTACTCAGGCTAAAACACATGTAACAATTCAAGCTGTTGTAGCAAAACTGAATGCAAGGCTGGGAGTACGGCAAAAGGCTGATTTATTTGAGGCCAATATTTCGGCCAACAAATTAGACAAAATTATTGCCAGCCTTGCATACGGTTTTGTTTTAATTCCCACTTCAAGTGACTTCTGGCAATAGCGTCTCTACATCAGAGATCCGGCAAGAAAGAACCATGCAGTCGTTTTTATTTACCCGTTGAGTGGACTTCTGCATTCAAGGGTTTTTACTAAGCTAGCTGTTGCAGTCAGTGACGAAAAGTAAGGGAAAACAGATGAGCCAGCGCCCATATGATTTGGAAGAGACTACTGATTTCAGTATAGCGAGCGTACGTCTTAAACAATCATAAAGCGAGACGATAAAAAACACTTTCTCAACCATAAATTACAGTGATGTCTCTTATTGCAAAGCACTGTAATGAGCTCTTAGTTCTCAATCCGTAGAATTAAGTCGCAATAGTCCATTTGTCCGCAATTAAGAATGGCGGGGTTTGGAGAAGGTGCTTTTAATTGTTATTTTTCTAAGGAGCTGAGAACATTTGGACCCTTTAGACATTTTCTCAATTGGCTTTTCCTGCGATCAAAAGTTAATCGTTTGGATTTCATTTTTCAAAGGGTGCCAACAAATAATTGATGGTTTTGGCTTAGGTAGCTTGTCCATAGGCCCTATATACCGGTATATATTTTCTCAATTAGAGATCGTTGGGCGCGCATGGAAATAAAAACCACGGGGGATTTTTTGACCGCAAGCGCTCGTTCTCGCGCTCCGCGAGGAAAAACCAGGGAAAACGTCTGTGAACGGTTTTTATTTTAGTTTTTGTTTTCTGTGCGCCCGCGTTCCTTCGCGCAAATCACGTTGTTAAAAAGGACACTGCAGGCCTAACGGCTGGAATTTGAGCCTATTATAGCTCTGGCCAGGTTTTTATTTAATCTTTTCGCCTTTGTTTGTTGTTTGTTTTTTTTTTTCACAGGACATATATCTATACTCGGAAACTAAACCAAGGTAAGATTTCAGTATAAAATATTACTCTTATAAATACAACTACTAAATGTCCTTAGTGTTAGTATAGGTTATGAGGTGCGAGTGATGACTCACTTTATCTCGACAGTGCTTGTATTTCAACTTGTTTTCGTTGTTGTTGTTTGTTTGTTTGTTTGTTTGTTTTTTGTCTTGCACTCTGCCTTACTAACTTTAAAATGCCCGCGATTCAGTGTCTTATGTTCGTTCAAACTCAAAGTTTTTTTTTTGCCGTTAAACAAAATTGGGAAACGTGCTTTTCTTTATCAACCGCAAACATCTATTGATGTAACAAAATTGTTGAATATATTCACGCCCATAATGTAGAAAATTTCACGGTTACAGCTTTAGAGAGGACCCGCAATTTCTCCATCGCAAATGCTGTAAATTTTCAAGTCATCCACATAACAACTTGGCCGTCAGATAATTGCTTGCGTACGTAACAGTCGATCGTTTCCGTTTTGGAAACGACTGCTCCGCATTGAATCACCAATCAGCGATAACTGCAAAAAATATGTGCTAAAATACAACGTATTGTTTATTTGTTTCTTTGTTAATTGCTTTATGCAATATGTTTGTCGTAGATCGCGATCTCTCTGCCGTCAAACCATTGGAAAAGGAGGCACTGTGGCCGCGTATGTGGCGGAGACTGGGCAGAGACTGTTTGTGAAGGACATTCTTGGGGTAAATTGTGGACAGCCATTAATTTTATTGTTACGTGTATTTTTACTGTCTTAAATGGTGAAATGTTTTATTTTTGAGACTCAGTCATCACAGATTTTGATAGTTGATTGGTCTTGTTTCACTCACAAAAAAATTATTTCAAGGTGATGTTGTTTCTGATACCTTTATTTCCTCGAAAATCGTGGATAACTAATGATTTTGAACTCCTTTTACGCAGGATGAAAGATTCCCTAAAGGAATTGGTATCGAAGGTGCGTACTACCCTAACAGAATGGTTGGCGGAAAGTGAATAATTGAACTGTATTCTATGGTAGATTAAATTGGTGACCGTATAAAGACTCAAACAGCGCTAGCCTTCATGTACTTCTTTCTAAAGTAGGGGCTTGAAAAGTCAATTCGTTCATAAGGAACAAGTATTACATATATCAACATACCATAAACCCCATACAAAGAAAATTGGGTGCTCCCTATGTTTTTACGAGCCCAAGTAACGAAAATGTCTACCAGCCTCTGTGACGGACATCTGTACCTTCAAGAGACCTGCTAAAGGTGTACTTCATCTCAGACTAATTGCAGCCAGGAAAGTAAATTCTAAAGAAATAAAACCTTCCGCCTAATTTCCACGGAGATTTTTGAATAATTTCTTGTGGTAGTTTTCTATCCTAACTACCTGTTCTTAATCTCTTTAGAGTGTCTAAGTAGCTCTGTTGACTAAGAGTATGAAATTAGTATCCCTGTGCTTTTGCCGTACCTCACGTGTAAAGTACGAATTGGACTGACTGAACAAGTAGCGTGTACCTATTGATTTTGGTCAAGAAAGAAACTTACCATGACTATAACACTGGTAGTCTTTACACTAGAGCCTAAATAAGCTAAGAAATATTTCAAGACAAGTAAATTTTAAAATCTTCAAGTAAAAGAAAGCTTCACACACAACGTATCTGTTTTACTTCAGGTTTATTTAAGCCTGTTTTCCCACGCAACATAATTAAGATTGATTGACATGCTTCGCATTTTTCAAAGCTTAGAAACCGCAAGTTTGCTAATTCGCTTTTAAGGATGGTTTTCAAGTCACTTGAAACTTTCTTGAATCGTTTCAACTTTCGGACTTTAATGAGATGCAAAGTAAAGTTACTTGAGATTTTACTTAGGCCTTCACACACGCATTTTTGGTTAAGTAAAACTTAGCAGCTCCTAAGTCTTACTTAACGGCCTAGTGTAAAGACAACCACTGTTTGTTTTCCAGATAGTACAGCTCAGTCCGTACTGTGTCAGCCAATTGTACAAGCTGATGGAGCTATAGTTGGTAAGAGGGCTTGTCGATGACATAGACCGCCATAATTGTTGTGTTTTCAAAAACCTATCAGTTATAATTATCCATCATTATGAAAGACACCTTTTCGTATCCAACTGAGCTTTGTTAACAACCTTTGCTTAATCTTTGCATAATGTACTAAGCTTTATCAAGAAAACATAAAAGGACTTTTCTTAAGGTAACTGGTTAATTTACTCTTTCGTACCATCACCCTACTGGGGGAAAGTGGCTCAATACGGTCAGTGATTAATATTGACAATGAAGAAATATTGGTAAAAATCGTTAGTGCTTGTTGCTTTATGCACACAGTTGAAGTTTTCTAAATCAGTGCGTGCTTCACACGGCTTGTAAATCGCTCGGATTGTTAACTGAAGTTAACACTTATTTTGCAGGTATTGTAGAGTTGGTTAAAACGTTGGGAAACTCAACTTTTGAACGGGAAGACGAAGAGGTAAATAATTGTTTACATCCAAGTATCAAGTAATAAATAATTATGTATTTATTTATTATTTTGTGTTTTGTGTTTGTTTATTTCTTGTTGATTCCATAATTTGTTTGGTTTTTCGTTCTTTTCGTTTTCTAAAATTATTTATTTATTTATTCTTGTTTCGTGCAGCAACTTCATTAATATGTAATCAGGACTAAGAAAGACTTTTTTTACCTGACTGTTTTGTCTGTTGTTTCCAGATCGTCAATAGCTACCTAGCATGGGGAAGTATTGCTATACATCATGCCGAGGTGAGTGGTTTACTGACTGCTCAGTCACGCAGTTAGTCAATCAATCATTGTGCCAGATACTTAGGTGGTCAGTCAGTCAGCCAGCCAGTCATACAGACAGACAACCATTCAGTCAGTTAGTCAGTCTGTCAGTCAGACAGTCAATCGGTCAGACAGTCAGTCGGTCAACAGTCAGTCGGTGAGTCAGTCAGTCAGAGAAACAGATTATCATTCAGACAGTTAGCCAGACGAGTCAGTCAGTCAAACAGGCAGAAATTCAGTCGAGCACCTAATAGGTCACCATTAAGTCTTCAAGGAAACAATCAGCCAGTTATCTTAGACTCATATCAACCAACTAATTTTAAATTAGTTTGTCATTTTAATGTAGTCAGTCATTGAATCAGTACAGTCAGACATTGAATCAATATGGCTTTGACCTTTCGCCCGTTTAACCAGCACTTTGCTCATTGATCAGTGTCCTGAATGTTTTTCTTTTGCCATACCTTTTATGCTGTCGAAATCTCCTTGTTATAGCTCGTGTGCGTGAGGATGTGAACTTTAAACTCCTTTGTGATTTACTATCTGGATAACTTGATAGTCATGGCTTTGCTGATTGTAATTTTGGTCATTTATTGCCATCTTATTTTAGTTCGCTTCCAAAATCGTGAACTACTCATAGCTGTCATTTCGTGCAATAAAATATTTACTCCAATTTTTGTATTTAGCTTTCCAAACAAATGCAAAAGCAGAAAGACCTGAACAGCTTCTTACTAAGTGTTGTAAGGTAAGTGAAAGACAAAAAATGAACTTGTTACAAGAGCTGAAGCAGCTGAGATATTTGCCTTGCGAGGCGCTTGCCTCAAATGTTTGGATTCCTCGTTTGTACGGCGGGCTTTAGACCTCACAAAAGTCTTTTTCAACCGACGTTTAATGAGGGAAAGCAACCATTTTTTTTACCAGAGATTTTGGAGCTGAACTAAGATACTTTTGGTGTCAAAAACATCTTTTCCTTTTAGATAAGGATTGGATACCAGTATTGTAGAAAGTTTTAGGACAAGTGAACGCTCTTCAAGAGTACTTATTTTAGACTGAGTTTAGCTTGCGAGAAAGCTCTCTATTTCGATCGGCTTGCGAGGCGAGCGGCGAGAAAAGGGGCTGATTCTCGTGATTTTTTCTCCTAAAATGAAAAGCTTGCTCTCAGGCTAGGTTGAGTTGAGTATTCAAGGCCTTTTCACTGCTAAATTTCACTGTCTTATTAGCCTGAGAAAACAGCCGACATTTTGCGACGCCACCACTGGTTTCCTCGCGAAATGACGTCTGAGCAACGAGTGCAGAAGATCCATACTGATAACGCGTCACCTGCCAAATCTGGGTGATACTTCTGATTGGTCCTAACTTGCGATCAGGCGGTTCTTCTTCCCTTTAAAAAGAAAAAAAAAACGCCTGAACGCAGGTTAGATTGGTGCTCCCGCGAGGGAAATTTGTTTCAACCAATCAGAAGCACTACCCAGATCTGAGTAGTGACACTTCATCAGCGTGGAATATCTACTCTCAGACGTTATTTCGCGGAGAAAACACTGGTGGCGTGGCGAAATATGGGCTCGTCTTTCAGGTTACTTTTATAACGATGATTTGAGTTTCTTTGTTGGTATCATAACCAAAGTTCTTTTTTGTCAGATCCATCTTTGACGAAGTCAGTACGATGGATGTCGTCATCGAAAAAATCATGGTAGGAATTGTGTTGCAAGGACAATTAACTGGAATTAATATTTTGATTAACTGTTTATTCATTCCTGAAAACCGTTTCATTCTGACAGGCGTTTGCCAAGCGACTCGTTAGTGCTGATCGATGTGCACTGTTCATGCTGGATTCCAAGACAGAAGAGTTATACGCTAATCTGTTTGACGAAGGTGATGAAGATGGTTCTGAATACAAATTCAGAAGTGGAGTGGAAATAAGGTAAACAGCAGTGGTTTTAAAACTACAAGTGCACTACAACGGCTCAACCGGAATTTTAAGGTGTTTGCAAGAATGTGCTTTGGGCAAGGAAGTGAATAGTCTAAATTATTTGCACGAAATGAGATAAAGTCTATGGAATCTTCCTAGTCTGTCAGGAAAATTATACTGTATTTAGGCGCTGGCAATATCAAACTGAAATCGTCGTGAGGTACGGTACCTGCACTAATTTGTGCTAAATTTTCTCCGAGCTTGTTACTCTTTATAAGAAGAAGAAGAAGAAGAAGAAGAACCTTTATTAATTTATACCGCTCAGGGTAGCCCCTTCAGACGCAAAAAGCTGTCTGTTATCAATGGGAGCCCTGAGCAAAATGAATTTAAAAAAACAGGGATCACAGTGCAGTCAATTAACAATTATTGGAATCGTTTATCGCAAAATATCTTGATTTGTTAGTGGCGAGCAGATCAGTTGATCTGCGAGATCAAAATATTTTGTGACTGCGACAATATTGAATTAATGCAGTTTTCATTTTAGACTTTCAAAAAAGTCCTTCTTCGGATTTGATATGGTGTGAGACAACCTCTCGCGACTTCGTCTCTCGCTCGGCCGCTTTGCGGCCTCAAAGGTTCGCTTCACTCGCTCGGAAACTCGTGAGGACGACTAGTGGCAAGTGTATTCTCATTTGTACTATGAACTCTTCTTGCCAGGTTTCCTATGGACAAAGGCATCGCCGGTTACGTAGCAAGTACATCTGAGGTCCTAAACATCAGTGACCCGTATCGAGACTCGCGCTTTAACCGTGAAGTTGATATGAAGACTGGATACATTACCAAGTCCATATTATGTGTTCCTGTCAGATGCAAAGGAAGGTGAGAAATGCACAGCAGCTGTCGGAGAGCAACTAAATCGCCCTTTTCGTGTAGACACATTGAGAATTCTGCAATGCTAATAGGTCGGAGGAGGGTCTGGAGGTCGATGACGAAAATTCAGAGTGCGTGCGAAAATGGGAACATGAAGAGAAATTATCATTTCCATATCATTATCATTATCGTTATCTTCATCGTTATTGTTATCGTTATCGTTATCGTTATCGTTATCGTTATTGTTATCGTTATCATTATCGTTTTCGTTATCGTTGTAGTTATCATTGCCATCATCGTTATCGTTATCGTTTTCGTTATCATTATCGTTTTCGTTATCGTTGCCATTATCATTACCATCATGATTATCGTTATCGTTAACGTTGTCATTATCGTTATCATTGTCATTCTTACTGTTACCATTATCATTTTTTCTCACAGCCAAACTTGGTCACCAGCCTCGCAGGTTACATATAACATTAGGAAAAGTTCTCAACTTTCCTTTTCTGATACCATAGGGAAAAACAACAGCACTTGAAGCCTTTCAACTCATTCGTTCGGTTAAGTTTTGTTTGAATGATTATGTCACGTGATGGGATCCTTTCCAACAGCGAGAATTTGATAAAAGATAATCATGCACTTATTAACCACTTTTCTATCGCTTGTTTAATAGCGTCATTGGCGTGGTACAGATGGTAAACAACAGGAGGGGATTTTTCTCACCTGAAGGTAAAAATATAATGTTGGTAACCTGCTTCTGTGCTCCTTTAGTCTCTTTAATTCCCTTATCTACATAATACAAGCCAAGTAGCTATGGCAACAGTTTGCCCCTATCTGTATCTCCGCTTGACTGTGATCTCTTGCAAACAAAGGAAATTGACAAAAAGCTAAGTGTAAATCCACCGTTAGGGGTAGGAGACAAAGAAAATTTGGAGCATCAAACTAGGTTAAAAAATCTTAACCTGAATTTATAATCGTTGCCTACAACGTATAAACGTTCTTGTTGCAATTTAAAGCGTATTGATATAGTCTTCCCACTAATCTATTACTTCTGTGTTTACAAATCATCGCACCTTTTTCGTGTGTCATGTTCTAGATGCTCGATCGTTTGAACTGTTTGCTGGTTACTGTGGGCTGGCTCTTCACTACAGTCAGGTTGGTTTATACAAAGCAAATGTTTTGGTATACAGCGTGAAATTAGCCTGAACTCATGAGCAGTTCGAAAAAAGTGAACGGAAAAGCGATGTAGATTATATTAAATCATCTACTTAGCTTTTTCAGTAACCTTTGTGTATTGAATAATAGGCCTTTCTTTCACTCCAATCCAGTGAAAGAAGTTTAAGATTGAGTAGACAAAGTCATACAAATCATGGTCAACTCAAGCCTCGAGATGGTGCCTAGTGTTATGCGGGAAGTCGATTTCGATCTGTTTCTATATTTATGTTTCTCAGCTATATTTACTTATTTATGCATTTATTTATTTATATATTAAGCAATTTATTTATTTTTCACTTGATTACAATCTTTGTTTCGCCAGATGTACAGCCAGTTGTTTAAGTCCCAACAGAAGCATCAAGTTGCCTTGGAAGTACTCACTTATCACTGTTGTGTACTGGAGAATGAAACCCGACAGCGACGCGAGGCAGTAACATCATGCGTTCTACCCAATGACTTTTACAGGTAAGAATCATGGGTTGGATATTTTCTGGCCTTTGCAACCCAATTATTAAACTGTGAAAGAACAGGTAGCACAAACTTCAAATAGACTAGTGATGATCAAAGGTTAGGGATCGTGGACGAGTTCGATGTAAACGCTCATGATAGAAGGTCAAAACACCCGTGATCAGTTGATGTGTTATAGCAGGTCCAAACAGAGGTCCGAACGCGCGTGATGAGATCATGGATAATAGAAAGACTGGATAGGAAACTGGCTGACGCGATCGGTTCCAACATAGTAGAAAAATGTGACGTCACATTATCGAGAGCCATTCAACCTCATTCGACGTTTTGCGCGTCTTATGTTTCCTCGCATATTTCACTATCTCTGTCTTCCACTATACATATTAGCCATGTTTTGAAGTAAAGGATGAAGAGGACTTGCTCTTGGAGAAGACAGTTAGAGGGTACAAAACCGGTAGAGGCAGAAGACAGAGTAAATAATTATGAAACTTGTGAGAGCGACGAATGACTCCAGTGCCCGATAATTTTATGCACCAAACGGGAAGCCTAGCTACATAAAAAGTATGCGAAAACTTACATGTATACTGCTACAAAACACCTGTACAAAAGGCACAGCCTAATTTTCTTCAAACCACAAGAAAACCGGAAATAATTTCAACCCTTTTTATCACGATTTTCACGATTTCTTTTCTACTTCAATCGACAAGCTCAGCGAGTGTCAAATTTTATAAGTTAGCAACTGTTGACAAAATGATTTTATTAGCGGTAAAAGTACCCAGCTCAAACAGGCGTTTAATTTTCCCTTCAATTTTATTTACGGACAACCAGTGACAAGAAGTCGTATTTGAGAAATATAAAAAAGCGGCGAAAAGCTCACAGCAGAGAAAGGAAATTTGCTTGCGGACCACCGTGGAAACACCGTTTCTAAACTTTTTCAAATCAATTTTCATTGTGAAGCAAGTTGTTTTGTAATTTTCAGGTATAAATATACAGTGACCCAAGGTACTTTTCAGTCAGGTCTCTGAAAAAGCGAACTGCAACTCTTTTAAAAATGTTATGTAAAACGGTTAATTGTTAACTACTAGAATACAACTGGGAAGCAAACTCTCCTGGTTAATAGTAGAACCTTCACATCTTTTTCATTTCCGCTTGTCTTCCATAAGGCTTAATAAAACCTAGAAAGGTATTATCTTTGAAATACTGACCTTTTTTGGGATGAAACAGAGTTTAGGCTTTTGTGTAGTGTTAATGATATGGATAGGGAATACTGTAAATCACCTCTGAAATAAACATAAACACTATTCCCAAAGAAAAATAGAAGCTGCTTATATATATGAAAAAAACCCGGTAACATCAGGTGTTATGGGGTTTTTGTTTAGTCTGAGGTAAGTGGATGAGGGATTGAAAAAATATGACTGTCTGGTCACATTATCATGTTGTTGAAAGCAAAATTCATACCTCAAACAAGTACAGGTATTTGTTTTATTAATTTGATTTAGAATATACCTTGGTAAGGTTTATCATCTACAGGTACATTGTTACTTTGGATCTCTAAAAAGCCGAATACAATAATAGTGCTAATCAAGTCCATCTTTGGTTTGAAAAACAATGTGATTCAGATATAGACCGTTTCAGGGAAGAACACTAACCAATTTAAACACATGACTCTGTAGCTAATACAAGCATTGACCCTCAAACACAATCAATTTGTCCCACTCACAAAGAAATAATAAATACACTTCAGAAGTGATAAATAAAGTTTCTGATCATAAATAATTTAGATGCCACCTTCTGGCTCTCATGCATGACAAAAGCAACTTTGTTGCTGTTTGATACAGAAAGATTGATTGATTTGTGCCCTCTCACAAGAGTACTTGACCACAATTTTACTGTCTTCATTGACCATGTGTGTTCAGCAAATCCTACAAGAAAGAAAAACAAAAGGAAAGCTAAAACACTGTTCAAAAAAAGAACAACAGCACTTAGGAGACTAAAAGGGGGACAAAAATGTCAGTAGGTGTTTTCCCATTGATGCAACAATTATTTATAGTTTATGTAAGGGAAAAGTACAAAATTTATTCGAGTCTCTTCAGTGCCTTCGAATACAAGCTGCGAGGAGCGACGTGAGGCGATTGTATTCACTGGATATGTAATGTAGTAGTTTTATTTTAACATTAAAAGATGAGCGAAATTAATATACTGCTTTACGAACAGTTCTCAACACAAACTTGTCGGTCGATTGGAACTTTGCACACCGTGTGCGTACACTTACTCGGCGCCAGCTCCGAACGTAGTTAGTTTCAGCCATTTTCAAATGAAATTTATGGCTGAAAAATAACAGCATTCAGTCTGTAACTATGCCTATGCCACAATTCCATCCTTAAAACATCTGTCAATCGAAGTTAAGAATAGAAACAAGAAGAAACCTTCATAACAAAGGCGTGCCAAAACAGTCGCCAAGTGTACTAAATATGGCTCTGGTAAGGTCAATTTTGGGACGCTATTTTCTCAAAGACAAGGACAAATAACACAAAACAACAACAAGAAGTGCTTACCTTGAAGGTTCAAGTGTGGCTTTGAAGGATCGCAATCGCCGTAAGACAACAAACGAAGGAAAAAACACCCACCAAAGATTAAAGTAGCACTAAAAAATCCGAAAAAGAACAACATGCAGGCAAAGAAACCCTACATTTCGACTGGTTTGCGCCACATTTTCGCCATCGTTTCGTCACAAATCTCCACTATGATGGAACAATCCAACGCCATCTTGGAGCACGAACTAACCAATTGGCGATAAGAAATCAGCCCACGTGACATAAGTTTCCTATCCAGTCTTTCTATTATCCATGATGAGATTGCGTTCTATGCATTCCATTCATTCTTAGTAGAATTCCAAACGAATGCTGACTACAACGTGCCGCGCATGTGTAGTAGCAACCTGAAAATTAGGACTGAGGACTCCTCTGGTCGCCCGCAATAAATGAATCAATGAATAGATAAATAAATGCAAAATATACCGATTCTCGCCAGCAGAGGGCTATTGTTAGAAATGTCATCTTAAAACTAACGGCCTTATTGATTTTACATCTTGTACTTATTAGTTATGTAAAGCTTATATAATTAGTTATCTAAAGAGCTCAGTGGGTTTTCATATTCTGGAGGAAGAAAAGCTGAAGTTTCCGCTTAGAAATAGCAATTTCCTTCTTGCAGGTTTGCAACCTCGATTGTGCTTGTTTATTTTTCGTTCTTTCTTTCTAAATCTTGGTTTTAGTGATTATTAGAAACTGCCGAGAGAGCGCAAACGACTTAAGCCTGCTATGAATGCTACATGTATACCCGCCTTAACTGATTGTTTTCCTTCTTTCAGTTATGAATTCAATGTCTATCAAGATGATGAAGATTTGACAAATTATTTCATTCTCATGACGACAGATTTTTTTCAGGAGTGCAATGTCAGGTAAGTTGAAAGGTTGAAATCTGGCGAAAGGTGAAATCTCAACAAACGTGGGTAATCCAGTTGACCAATCATAACTTGTAGCAAATCTTCAATTGTCGAAACAAAGCGCAGGAAAGACTTTTCAGTAAGTTAGGACTGGAAGTTTAATGTATCTTGTCGTTTGGTTGATAAAGTTGCGCGAGATTTTTGGCCAATCATAAAGCGTAGCTCTTTTTTTCATAACACTGTTTAATGTCCATCGCGTAGCAAGTGGTTGCCAGAGCCTTAAGGGCTCTTTTCCTTTCTGTTTGTTGCTGTTGGTTTTATTATTATTGTTATTATTGTTATTTTCTTTTTTCGATTTCGTTATTTCCTTTTCTTTCTCTCTTTCCTTGTTTTTCCCCCAGACTTGATCTAGACACACTTATTCGTTTCACCTTGACTGTCCGTAAGGGTTACCGTCCTGTGGCATATCATAACTGGGCGCATGCCTTCTCTGTGGCACACAGCATGTGCATCGTCATGAAAGAAGCCGCTGGAATATTTACCTGGGAGGAGGTATGCTGAATACGTTGAAGACGAAGGAGTTGTGTGACAAAATTGAGCTTAAGTCCCCCATTAGAAACTGATCACCAAATTGGGTGAAATATAAAAATAAACGGATGGGCGATCTTTTGTAATTTGCATTAATTAGTTTTAGTGTTTGGGCCAGTCTTGTTCCCAAGAATTGAAACAACCCTCAGAAAATCGTATTACACTGTATTCGTTGATATTACGAGCGTTAAGAAAAAACGCCCCTTTTCAAGTACATACACATGCCAGAATGATGGCATAAGAGGGGCGCCGGATACCCTTGCGCACACGTTTTATGTCAGTTCCGAGGCAAACCACTGCTTTGAATAATCATAACTCTGTGCTACACTCTGTCATGAGTGTAGCATCCTGTGAGGACCATGCAATGCCTTAAGCGTCCTATGTGGCGATGAATTATGAATGAATTACAGTCGAAACTAAGATAACAGACAGACCAGTCCATTCTCAAAGAGAATTCCATTGTTAGTCAGGACCGTTCACTGGGACCTGTTTCTCGAAAGTCCCGGAAATTTTTTGGGTCCTAAGGCAAATTTTGAATTCAAAACCTGTTGAATAGCGCAGTTCGTAGCTCACATACCGATTGATTTTAATTATTGTTAACTGATACTTTCATTGTATCGTTTTCAAAATTACTAATCTTGAATGCATGAACACGACAATCATAAAAGAGCTTTTCGGGCCCGAAAAGTTATCGGGACTTTCGAGGAACGGATCCAAGATCGCAACTCCAACCCTAAACAGAATGCACCGCGGTGATGGTTTTTTGTGGAAGCACTTTTCACTAGCGACGGAGTCGGAGTCGGAGTCGTAAGAGCGCTTATGACCTTGTGAAAATAAAAAATCGGAGTCATAAGTGGAGTCATAAGCTCGACGGAATCGGAGTCGGAAGAGTCGGAACGTTTGCATTTTCTTCTGACTCCGTCGCTTCGTTCCGCTTATGATCTAGTGAAAACCAGATTGTCGGAGTCGGAAGCAGAAGCGGAAGGATAAACCAATCACAATGCACGTTCCCACGCTTTGTGCGGATTGGTTTAGTTTTTCCGCTTCTGCATGCGACTCCGACCAACCAGTTTTCACTTGATCGTCAGCAGAATCAGAACGCTGTTTACAGTAGATCGTAAAGTTCTACACTTCTGATTACGACTCCTACACCGACTCCGTCGATAGTGAAAACCAGCCTCAAAATAGCTGGTTTCAGTTCTGACCCTTTGTGGGGCTCAACTGACGTATACGTTACGTTGCATTTTTATCGTCAGCTATGCGGACACCTCTCCAAGTGGAAACTGTCTTCCGGTCCTATATGCGAGGTTCGACTGTATGGACTTAGTGTCTTCTAACATTTGGCGTAGTGGCGTTTTAATATTTAACCAAACATCTTATCAGAAAAAAACCTCTTTTTTTTCCTCAGAAAATCGCGTTGTACCTTTCGTGCATCATTCACGACATTGATCATCGCGGTTACAACAACGCGTTCATGATCAAAAATAAGTCTCCACTGAGTCGTCTGTATTCCACATCGACCATGGAATGGCATCATTTTAAGCAGGGAGTTTTTATCCTCGAGGTAAGACCATACGTCTTTCCTTACAATTCTCAATAGACTCATCCACCGATGTTTTCAACCGTTTTGGTTGGGACCTGTTAGCATAAATCCATTACACCGCTGGAAAGAGCATCTTAAATCAGCCAATTTGTTAACTTTTAGAATGATTTGTTAAAAACTAACGAAGGTATAGCTCTGCAAAGTCGCGTAATTTTACAGACGTTTGTATGGTGTGGGGCAAGTTCGTGCCCTCACTATACAAACGTCTATAAGCGTCGCGACTTATTGGAGCAAAATGATCTTCGCTAGCCTTGGACGTATAACCTTTGAACTTGGTTTTAGGCCCTGACTTTTCAAGGGTATTTGCTCACTGGTCTTTTATAGCTGAAAAAAGACAAACAAACGCTTCTCTGGATGACTTGTTTTGTAACAACCCTACTGCTTTCTCATGTAAACCGTAGGAGCGAGAAGNACCAATCACAATGCACGTTCCCACGCTTTGTGCGGATTGGTTTAGTTTTTCCGCTTCTGCATGCGACTCCGACCAACCAGTTTTCACTTGATCGTCAGCAGAATCAGAACGCTGTTTACAGTAGATCGTAAAGTTCTACACTTCTGATTACGACTCCTACACCGACTCCGTCGATAGTGAAAACCAGCCTCAAAATAGCTGGTTTCAGTTCTGACCCTTTGTGGGGCTCAACTGACGTATACGTTACGTTGCATTTTTATCGTCAGCTATGCGGACACCTCTCCAAGTGGAAACTGTCTTCCGGTCCTATATGCGAGGTTCGACTGTATGGACTTAGTGTCTTCTAACATTTGGCGTAGTGGCGTTTTAATATTTAACCAAACATCTTATCAGAAAAAAACCTCTTTTTTTTCCTCAGAAAATCGCGTTGTACCTTTCGTGCATCATTCACGACATTGATCATCGCGGTTACAACAACGCGTTCATGATCAAAAATAAGTCTCCACTGAGTCGTCTGTATTCCACATCGACCATGGAATGGCATCATTTTAAGCAGGGAGTTTTTATCCTCGAGGTAAGACCATACGTCTTTCCTTACAATTCTCAATAGACTCATCCACCGATGTTTTCAACCGTTTTGGTTGGGACCTGTTAGCATAAATCCATTACACCGCTGGAAAGAGCATCTTAAATCAGCCAATTTGTTAACTTTTAGAATGATTTGTTAAAAACTAACGAAGGTATAGCTCTGCAAAGTCGCGTAATTTTACAGACGTTTGTATGGTGTGGGGCAAGTTCGTGCCCTCACTATACAAACGTCTATAAGCGTCGCGACTTATTGGAGCAAAATGATCTTCGCTAGCCTTGGACGTATAACCTTTGAACTTGGTTTTAGGCCCTGACTTTTCAAGGGTATTTGCTCACTGGTCTTTTATAGCTGAAAAAAGACAAACAAACGCTTCTCTGGATGACTTGTTTTGTAACAACCCTACTGCTTTCTCATGTAAACCGTAGGAGCGAGAAGGGAATCAAGGTAGTATGTTTTAAAACAAGGTCACCCTACATTTACATTACCTCAAAGGTTATGTGGATACTTCACGTATAACCATAAAACTTTCCAGTGCCTTTACCAATCATCGAAAGAGCAAAAGTAGTGTCTTTTCGCCGCTGTCTGAGTTAACTCACTGAAAGATTTGTTTTGGCCCGAAAATGGTGCTTAACACAGTCTAATTTGGTGCAATTTATCTCTAACTACGACCAAGATAGTCCAGGTTGTTACTATGAACTCACAAAATGAGTCCTAGAGTGGACTGAAGTAATTATTTCTGACTGTTTTGACAGGAACTGTTCTCACGAGAAGCCAAATCAGGGTCCAGATCTTTCGAAACTGCATTGTACTTTTTCTTAGTTGCGTTAGTTAGGATGTTATCATGATCTGCAGTTGGATCACCTTTAACAATCTAACTTTCATGAGATATTCCTCTGGGGTAGGTAAAGTTAAGCGTCTAATTTGAGATGAATGCTTAATGAAACAATTTTCAAACTAGTTTTAAACTGTGGTTCGAATAGGCATTACAGTGAGCTTTATTGTAAAGGGCTAAATAGTAAGTCTGTCTTAATCCCAACAGAGAGACGGTCATAATGTTTTGAGTGCTCTTTCCACGAAACAGTTCAAGGATATTCTCGAGCTTATGGAAGATGCCATTTTGGCAACAGACTTGATGTTGTTCTTTGACAACAGAGCAAAGCTTGAAGCGATTATTAAGAACGACAAATTCGGTTGGAGTATTCCTGAGCACAGGTAATGTTAAGAATCTGTTTGTTAAAGTTCACACAAGTGGCAGTCGAAACTGCATCCAAAACTCAAAGTTAATTTTTTCATTGAGAACGAAAGATCATGATGTAGTGGTCAGGACTCGAAACTTTGATTTAAGTTCTGAAGTCAGCTGCGCGAAAAACCATCGATGGTATTTAGAAGCTAACAGGGAGGTTCCTTTTCAGGAGACTTGTGCGTCGTATTTTGATGACTGCGTGTGACCTTTGCACCTCTGCCAAACCTTGGTCCATTCAAGTTGTTTCCGTCAAGAAGGTGTATGAAGAATTCTACCTACAAGTGCGTATCTTCTCTTCTTCTATTCCCATTCAAATGCAATCCTGTTTATGCAGTGCATGACATTGTTATGTTTGCCTTGCTACTTTGGCATAAAAATCCTCCCCCTCCCCCATATTCACAAGTTTTTGTTAAAAGTACGTTACAATTTTGAAGTACACTCGTCAATGTATCAGTTGCGTGCGAGCAACAGGAGAAATGAATCAATGAACAGTCCAAGTAAGCAAATTGTTCTTAGGTTATTGATTATTAACCCTCCACCCCCCCATCACGTTTTCTCTCACATCAGTTTAAAGAGTTGCGCCCACAGTGGTCACTTGATGCAAACTCGTCTGTTGAATGTTTAAGAGGTATTATTTCTTAGTGTCCATTTCTCTGAGTACTACGATATCCAAAGACGTCATTGTATATAGAATTTAAATGCCTTTGGATGAATACACCCTGTAGGATTGATCGGAAAAGTTTAATCAATATATTACGTACATGAACAGGGTGACGAAGAGAAGCAGATGGGTTTGACGCCAATTCCGATGATGGATAGAACCAAGAAACACGAGCTTCCTCAAAGCCAGGTAAGTTATTAAGCAGCAATAGAACTGATACACCCTCATCATGCTGCAGCACCTCACTATCATCATCATCATCATCATCATCATCATCATCATCATCATCATCACAGCCACTACTATCACCATTGGCATTACCATCGTCATCGTTATTACTATCATCACCATCACCATCAGCAGCAACTACAGCTTCATCGTTACCAGCAGTAGCAGTAACAGCACCACCACCACCATCCCCTCCGGCGTCGTCGTCGTCGTCGTCATCATCGTCATCATCATCATCATCATTATCATCAGCAGCAGCAGCTCCACCACCACCACCATATTCCTCATCGTCATCGTCATCATGGTCGTCTTTTTCGCCGTTTCTGACAGAAATTTAATTACTTCTTTGTCGCAGCTTCTCATCCCTACGCAGCTCCAGATTTAATGAATCCCATGTTTCTCAACCAAATAGACCTTTAAAGCTTGTTGGGTTGTTTGTTTTAATATGAATTTCAGTCAACATGATTTTACTGTGTATGCAATAGAACCCCGCCTTCCGACCACCCCATTATTATAACTACCCGTTATAGACGGCTTTTACTTAGCATTTCCTCGAAAGCCTTGTTTATGTGACCACCTCATTAAGCATTGGTCCAGCATTGGTCGCATCGAAGGCGGTTTTAAAATCAACAGTTCTCTTTTTCAAACTCACCGTATTAACCTGTATAACATGTATGCATACCGAGAGAAAGTCATATGGACTAAAGTGTGTAAAAACCACCCAAGTTCTCAAAGATGCATTCTCGAATGTAAATGGAACAATTTGATAAGAAACGCTGTCACGGTAAAAGAAAATCGATCAGCTCACACCAGTTTTTTAGGTTACACAAATTTTTCGCAACACCAGTCAGGCCCCAGTTGTTTAAAACATGTATAATGCTTTCCACCGGATGCATAAGTCTTTGAGAGAACTAATTGTGCTATTCAGTAGAAGGCAACTGAGGCCAGGTGTATGTATAATCGATTTTGAACCCATAAACTCATTCAGTCATGTTGATTTTTTATACACTCTTTTTAGGTTGGTTTTTTGAAAGGCATTGTCAAACCCTGTTACTCAGTCCTTGCTAGTGTCCTCCCAATGCTGGAACCGACACTGGACATTATCGAGTAAGTGTATGTGCATCGCTCTAACTTATCTCTCGCCTCGTATCTTACAGCAAAGCCGAAGGGAAAACCGCAAAAGTGTGGCTTCTTTCAGGGCGGGAAAATTCATCTAAGTATATTTGGTTTTAGCAATTAGCTCTTTTATGAGTAATAAGTATTGAGGCGTTTTCTCCAGTAGAATTTAATATCGATTAATGGTGTGAATGGTGTTAATGATTAAGAGATAGAGAATAAAGATCATTTTACACAGGACGATTCGCAACGACGATTTTTAGGACAACACAGTTTTGCAATATTGGAACAATGTTGTAGCCATTCCAAACAATTTTACAACAATGTACGTTAAAAATCGTCGCTGCCAATCGTCTCGTGTAACATCACCTCAAGATACTGCGCAAATATTATGTGGCTCATTCCCTGGAAAACGGAAGTCAACTCTTGCATTTCCAGCAAGGTGAGTTGATGTGAAATCAATCGTCACTATTCTCACTAATTCAAATTGAGATCTACAGCTGACTTTCTTGTAGAGGTCATGAGAGGTTATAGTATACAAGACCGTGATGCCCCATAACTGTCATTAATAGATCCGCTGCCTTTGTGGTATGTTTTCTCCCTTTAATTTCGAGTCGTCAAGATGTAGAAATGAATATTGAAAATGCCGCACGAATTTAATCGGAATAACGGTCCACTATTCCTTACTGACAGAGGCCTCTTTTCCCTTGTAATTCGCTCGCTGGGTTACAGGGGAACAGAGGCCTCTGGTAGCAGGGAAGTCCACCACATGTGTGTTGAGCTATGGAAGATTCAGTTGGAAGTAATCAAACAACTGTGTGTTATATCGGCAGTTCTCTTTGAGTCAACAAGATCATTTTGTTTGTTGTTTTGCTTGTTTGTTTGTCCTTTTCAATTTATCTTGTTTGTAAATCACTCAATGTTTGATTTTTTTTCTTTTTCAATTTTTTTCTTGTTTACTATTTTTTATTGTTTCAGTTTAAATGTAACCTCGTGGGAACGCCGCATTGCGCAGAAAAAGACCGCTGATTCAGAACCACTTCAAGATCCTGATTCAGATGACCTCAAAGAGTCTTGCTCATTCTTCGATTATTGAATACCTTATATTTTCTCAAAAAAATTTTATAATAAAATCTAGATTCAAAATCAAATTCTAAGAGTTCCACATTATAACATTTAACTGATGACACTTGAAGTCCACGATATGTCATCAGTTCTTTAAGTCATTTGTTTATTACAAGAAACTTCTTGAAGTTTTGTAAGTTGTTTCTGATATGATTTTATTCTTTCAATCCGTTTTCTCTGTTACCTTTTCTTCTTTTTTTACATAACCGGTTTTGTATATTTATTGGGTACCGGTATTTTCTATTGGCAGGTATTTTATTTAATTCTATTTGCGTAAAAAAGGTACTGATTTGTTTTAAAAGAAGCATTTTGACAAGAGCAGAATATATTATTTATTTGGTGAATGTAGAATTATTTACCTTGTTACATCTCGACACTTCTATTCAATAACCTTCACTGTACTGAACATATATAGTAAGAGAAAAGTTCGTTGCCAAAAAAGACATGTGCATATTGTGAAATTAACGTACATCGTTTGATTTCCTTGACAGGAGGGGACGTCTGGTAAGAAAGACCAGGGAATTAAGCCGTGAACTTCACTTGGTTATTTTCTGAATGGCAATATTTTATAAAGTCAAACTTTGCGAAACATTTTGATTTGTGCAAACAACACAATGAATAAAGCGACTAATAGATATATTTTTAAGTATTAACTGTCCGTTTTAATTGCGGATGAAGCGCTTCCTTTGTAATTGTACCCCCGTTCTCTCCCAGTAGTTAGCAAAAATAATTGAAGAAAAAAAAAAGCATTTCTTGGTTTATTATCCGTAGAAACCTCAGTAGGGTTGAAAGCCCTTCGTTTATCCCCAAACTCTACAGCTCCTGGTGACAGTGTAACCTACAGCGTCAAATTTCTCCCGAAACGAAGCAGATCGACAATTTGTCCATACTTGAATTCGGTTTTTAAAAGGTAAACTAATATTGAAAGAGTACATTATTCAAGATAAGCTTCAGGTTCCCGGCACTCGTTTATCAACCAGACGAACAGTTTTTTTTCCCCTCCAAATCAGATGTACTACGAAAACCGTCCCTATATTGGTGCAGTTGGTGTATTGAGTGGAGTCACTCATGTTCTTGGGCACGCTTGTGTTCGACGCATGTAAGGAAATTCGGACTCCGTAATCTGGGAAGTTTTTGCTTGTGGAATCCGAAATCTGGGAAATTTTGCTGGTGGAATCCGGAATCCCACTAACGATTGAAATCCCGAATCCAAGTTCCACTGACAAAGAATCCAGAATCCAGTATCTGAAATCAGGAATCTAAGTCGTGGAATCCAGAATCTGAGACTGTTTGAATTCCTACATTGGGCGATCATATGCATATGGGTAAAAGTAACAGTGATCCTGCTATGTATCCCAAAAGTAGTTTGTTTCACTTTTTGTCTACCAAAAGACTTTTTCTGATAGCAGCGCCTTGTGGCTGTTTGCAAAAAGAAAAAAAAAGAATCCTGGCCATAATGATCTAAACTATACCCCTAATTCACCCTGCCAGCCTATCTGAACGAACTGGCTGCTTTCTTCCAAAACATGGACTTTTTCACTTTTTTTCCAGTAAATTTTTCTAAGCTGTTTACCTGAAAGTTTAAGAGAGCAAGGATTGTATGATCCGGGTTGCGACGCCATTTATGAACTAAGTTATGTTGAGTTTCGACCTTGTTCCAAGACGTTTTTTTTGTGCGAGTAATACTTTGCTTTTACCACTCCTTGAAACCGATATCCTTAAATTTGAGCTTCTGGATACCCTACCACTAAAATCACACCAATTTTACTTGATTTTTCAGGGAATTTGTTTTTGTAAAGTTAAAACTGATAGTAGGCAAAGGAAGGAAAGCTGACCATCAAATATATGTTGTTCCTTTTTCAGCTAGATCCCCGTTAAATGCATAACTAAATAACAACACAATTTTTGTCTTTGATCTACACTTTATGAACTTTATTGAATTGTGAAAAGGATGAATATGATACAGTGTCACTCATGCAGGTTCTTTGTTCAGTCATTTTTTTAAATAAGGTTCGTGCGCAATTAAAGCATTCACCTAGTCAGCAGCTGTATAATCGATTTTGAACCCATAAACTCATTCAGTCATGTTGATTTTTTATACACTCTTTTTAGGTTGGTTTTTTGAAAGGCATTGTCAAACCCTGTTACTCAGTCCTTGCTAGTGTCCTCCCAATGCTGGAACCGACACTGGACATTATCGAGTAAGTGTATGTGCATCGCTCTAACTTATCTCTCGCCTCGTATCTTACAGCAAAGCCGAAGGGAAAACCGCAAAAGTGTGGCTTCTTTCAGGGCGGGAAAATTCATCTAAGTATATTTGGTTTTAGCAATTAGCTCTTTTATGAGTAATAAGTATTGAGGCGTTTTCTCCAGTAGAATTTAATATCGATTAATGGTGTGAATGGTGTTAATGATTAAGAGATAGAGAATAAAGATCATTTTACACAGGACGATTCGCAACGACGATTTTTAGGACAACACAGTTTTGCAATATTGGAACAATGTTGTAGCCATTCCAAACAATTTTACAACAATGTACGTTAAAAATCGTCGCTGCCAATCGTCTCGTGTAACATCACCTCAAGATACTGCGCAAATATTATGTGGCTCATTCCCTGGAAAACGGAAGTCAACTCTTGCATTTCCAGCAAGGTGAGTTGATGTGAAATCAATCGTCACTATTCTCACTAATTCAAATTGAGATCTACAGCTGACTTTCTTGTAGAGGTCATGAGAGGTTATAGTATACAAGACCGTGATGCCCCATAACTGTCATTAATAGATCCGCTGCCTTTGTGGTATGTTTTCTCCCTTTAATTTCGAGTCGTCAAGATGTAGAAATGAATATTGAAAATGCCGCACGAATTTAATCGGAATAACGGTCCACTATTCCTTACTGACAGAGGCCTCTTTTCCCTTGTAATTCGCTCGCTGGGTTACAGGGGAACAGAGGCCTCTGGTAGCAGGGAAGTCCACCACATGTGTGTTGAGCTATGGAAGATTCAGTTGGAAGTAATCAAACAACTGTGTGTTATATCGGCAGTTCTCTTTGAGTCAACAAGATCATTTTGTTTGTTGTTTTGCTTGTTTGTTTGTCCTTTTCAATTTATCTTGTTTGTAAATCACTCAATGTTTGATTTTTTTCTTGTGTACTATTTTTTATTGTTTCAGTTTAAATGTAACCTCGTGGGAACGCCGCATTGCGCAGAAAAAGACCGCTGATTCAGAACCACTTCAAGATCCTGATTCAGATGACCTCAAAGAGTCTTGCTCATTCTTCGATTATTGAATACCTTATATTTTCTCAAAATAATTTTATAATAAAATCTAGATTCAAAATCAAATTCTAAGAGTTCCACATTATAACATTTAACTGATGACACTTGAAGTCCACGATATGTCATCAGTTCTTTAAGTCATTTGTTTATCACAAGAAACTTCTTGAAGTTTTGTAAGTTGTTTCTGATATGATTTTATTCTTTGAATCCGTTTTCTCTGTTACCTTTTCTTTTTTTACATAACCGGTTTTGTATATTTATTGGGTACCGGTATTTTCTATTGGCAGGTATTTTATTTAATTCTATTTGCGTAAAAAAGGTACTGATTTGTTTTAAAAGAAGCATTTTCAAAAGAGCAGAATATATTATTTATTTGGTGAATGTAGAATTATTTACCTTGTTACATCTCGACACTTTTATTCAATAACCTTCACTGTACTGAACCTATATAGTGAGAGAAAAGTTCTTTGCCAAAAAAGACATGTACATATTGTGAAATTATTTCCTTGACAGGACGGGACATTTTGTAAAAAAGACCAGGGAATTAAACCGTGAACTTCACTTGGTTATTTTCTGAATGGCAATATTTTACAAAGTCAAACTTTGCGAAACATTTTGATTTGTGCAAACAACACAATGAATAAAGCGACTAATAGATATATTTTTAATTATTAACTGTCCGTTTTAATTGCGGATGAAGCGCTTCCTTTGTAATTTTACCCCCGTTCTCTCCCAGTAGTTAGCAAAAATAATTGAAGAAAAAAAAAGCATTTCTTGGTTTATTATCCGTAGAAACCTCAGTAGGGTTGAAAGCCCTTCGTTTATCCCCAAACTCTACAGCTCCTGGTGACAGTGTAACCTACAGCGTCAAATTTCTCCCGAAACGAAGCAGATCGACAATTTGTCCATACTTGAATTCGGTTTTTAAAAGGTAAACTAATATTGAAAGAGTACATTATTCAAGATAAGCTTCAGGTTCCCGGCACTCGTTTATCAACCAGACGAACAGTTTTTTTTTTTCCTTTCAAATCAGATGTACCACGAAAACCGTTCCTATATTGGTACAGTTGGTGTATTGAGTGAAGTTACTCATGTTCTTGGGCACGCTTGTGTTCGACGCATGTAAGGAAATTAGGACTCCGTAATCTGGGAAGTTTTTGCTTGTGGAATCCGAAATCTGGTAAATTTTGCTGGTGGAATCCGGAATCCCACTAACGATTGAAATCCCGAATCCAAGTTCCACTGACAAAGAATCCAGAATCCAGTATCTGAAATCAGGAATCTAAGTCGTGGAATCCAGAATCTGAGACTGTTTGAATTCCTACATTGGGCGATCATATGCATATGGGTAAAAGTAACAGTGATCCTGCTATGTATCCCAAAAGTAGTTTGTTTCACTTTTTGTCTACCAAAAGACTTTTTCTGATAGCAGCGCCTTGTGGCTGTTTGCAAAAAGAAAAAAAAAGAATCCTGGCCATAATGATCTAAACTATACCCCTAATTCACCCTGCCAGCCTATCTGAACGAACTGGCTGCTTTCTTCCAAAACATGGACTTTTTCACTTTTTTTCCAGTAAATTTTTCTAAGCTGTTTACCTGAAAGTTTAAGAGAGCAAGGATTGTATGATCCGGGTTGCGACGCCATTTATGAACTAAGTTATGTTGAGTTTCGACCTTGTTCCAAGACGTTTTTTTTGTGCGAGTAATACTTTGCTTTTACCACTCCTTGAAACCGATATCCTTAAATTTGAGCTTCTGGATACCCTACCACTAAAATCACACCAATTTTACTTGATTTTTCAAGGAATTTGTTTTTGTAAAGTTAAAACTGATAGTAGGCAAAGGAAGGAAAGCTGACCATCAAATATATGTTGTTCCTTTTTCAGCTAGATCCCCGTTAAATGCATAACTAAATAACAACACAATTTTTGTCTTTGATCTACACTTTATGAACTTTATTGAATTGTGAAAAGGATGAATATGATACAGTGTCACTCATGCAGGTTCTTTGTTCAGTCATTTTTTTAAATAAGGTTCGTGCGCAATTAAAGCATTCACCTAGTCAGCAGCTAGTATTCTTTGCAACCCCACCTGCAAAATAACAATAATCATTGATGTTACTTCAAAGAATGAAGAAACGTCGGTGTTTTCCCTTTTTACACAGGAACTGAATCGTTTTCGCTGGAAGCAAGTGGTCCTTCTGACACCCTAATAGTGAAACAGGGGTGGTGGTAGTTTTAGGTAGAATTTCAGTCTTGGAGTACTGGAGGTGCCTAGCATTTTAGATGTCGCTCTGTCGTATACTTCGTGTAACTGTAGAGCCGGCATTTTGTGTACGGCCAATGATAAGCATGTTGTTATAGTAAATAAATTAATGAGATGCTTATTCAGCTTATTCAGGAAAATATGATTGGAAGAGATGAAATAATATCACTGAGTTATATTAAATGAAAAGAATCACAAACCTGTTTCTAGTGATAAATACGTTTGCGTTTAGCCAGCCTCATGAGACGATCTAAGTAAGATTCCTCCTCCAGAGACGCTCTTTTCTGGAGGCTACCTGATCTGGGTAGTGAGCCAGATGGCTGAGGACCTGAAGGTGCCGGGCCAGAGGGCTGAGGGCCAGAAGTTGTCGGGCCAGAGGGCTGAGGACCGGAAGGTGCCGGGCCAGAGGGCTGAGGACCGGAAGGTGCCGGGCCAGAGGGCTGAGGACCGGAAGGTGCTGGGCCAGAGGGCTGAGGACCGGAAGGTGCTGGGCCAGAGGGCTGAGGACCAGAGGGTGCCGGGCCAGAGGGCTGAGGACCGGAAGGTGCCGGGCCAGATGGTTGAGGACCGGAAGGTACCGGGCCAGATGGTTGAGGACCAGAAGGTCTTGGGCCAGATGGCTTTGGACGGGAAGGTCTTGGGCCAGATGGTTTAGGTACGGTAGGTCGTGGAGGAGACAGCAACTTGTGAACAGCGACACCCACAAGGAAACCTCTTCTTATTTCTCCCAGTGTAAACTCTCCAACACGTTGATGTGCTTCCTCAAACTCACCAGAGTGCATAAGGGCTCCAACCGTCTTTGCCATTTCTTTGAAAAGAGAAGTAGATGAAGACAACTCAGTTAAAGCGAATGAACATTTTTACATCAAAAGTAAGGAATTCAAAATAATTTGCCCGGGACAACCTTTCATTTTATTTTAAAAAAAATTAAATTCTAGATCAGGATCACGGTGGAACCCCTTTACGAGGCTCTTATAAGTGGCCACCGGCTGGCAGCTATTAACAGAGGCCAGGGCCGGATTCCTCGAAGATAGGCCTTTCAGGAACCGGACCTTGGGGGATAAAATTTTCAGTAAACAATCGGAGGAGAAAAAAAACTTTACAAAGTGGCTACAAGTTTGTTCTTCAAGGTTTGGCTGTAGTTCGTTTGATCCCATATTTCACTATCATAACAACCAACTACTTTCAAGATATATGTCTTAAGAGCAAATTAGTAAACTAAGACTAGCCTCCCTCGAAACCTTAAGCGAAGGGCCTCTGAGAAATTTTCTACCGAGTCTTAAACACATCAGAGTGATCAATTTTTTTTTATTACACTTCTATACATGTGGGCCTTGCGTTAGATGGGGTCCATATGAAAACAACGACGAATTGACAACGTTTACATTTTAGTTAATGAAACCAGTTCAATTTTCACATGTAGCAATCGATTCTGTGTAATGCCACTGACATTCTCTTCCACGGCCCCAAAAGACAATTCTTTTAAAGTTTTTCAAGAATGCGAATGGCAATGTGATTTTTTTCTGTTGCTACTTGCATGAGCTCAGATATGGTTTATCTATTCATGTTGGGTACAACTTGCTGATAGTTAACCCTCATAAAGTAAGGTCCCAAATATTTATTCTAGGCTATGATCGAGGTAAGGAGCTACGAGAGCAAATCCCTATGCTGTAAGGTACACATACCTATATAGCGTTTATGAGCAATCCCTTGCAGAAATTGTATTTTTTTGCCAAGATGGATTGCCTGAAAAAAATGTATAAGTAAACTGCAGGGTCATTTCTCATGTGGTTCATGTACGTGGGGGCGTGTGTGTGCGTGTCCTCCAACTTTTAAGGACCTCTTTTATGTATGAAACAGTCGATAATGCTCCTAGCTAGATAGCTTTTTAAGCCATTTTTAGGTGTTTGTTTTACTTTCCATAAGTATTCTTTTTTTTCCCCCTCTCCTTTTTATTGTGGTATAAAAATTAAGTTCTGGTCTTGTCTTATCTCGTCCACTACAGAATGCTCGAAAACTGTTGAATATATAAAGTATAGCTGTACCGAGGGACAATAAGCAATCGGCTATCTTGTTGGTGTCGTTTTTTTTCCCTTTTTTTTGTCAGAAAGAGTGTTAAGAAAGAGTAATCTGAGATGATGGCATCTATTTCTACTTACATTAACGACGGTATCGGCAGCAAAGCGGACGAGTCTCACTAAAATAGGAAAAAAAATTAAATTAGAATATTATAGTAAATTTTACTGGGTTTTATTTTTAATCAGCAGAACAAGGAAGTTTTCTTTTGTCGTTGACAAAGTTTTTAGAAGCGATTAAGGGTTGATTAAGAGAAAAAGTTCCGTCGAGTAGGAATTCCAAATGAAAAGCTCATCGCAAAATTCCTTATATAATTTTAATAAATGCAAATAAGGCGTTACCTTCTTGGCATCGGGTAAATACGAGATTCAGGTATCGTTCCTTGATGCTTTGGCCTGGGGAAAGGGATTCCACTAATCCTGCAATACAAAAGAAATTCGCATTGAATAGTGCTCAAAAATAACGATGACTATATACGAGATGACAAAAAACGAATGATGGAGAAAATTATATCAGTTCATGTAAGAGAATCCAAAAGTGCATTGGATTTTGGATTGTGGATTCTTTGTCAGTGGAACCTGGACTCCGGATTCCAGATTCCTTGAATTGTGTACAGGATTGCAAAGCCCAGGATTCCGGATCTCACAGCAAAAATATGCTGCATTACGGATTCCACAAGCAGAAATTTCTCGGATTCCGGAACAGGATTCCCCGTTACACTTGGGGCGAATTATAGATACGGTTCAAAGCATAAACGGGATAGTAATCACACACCTGTTGTGCACTTTTTGTTCTTCTTGTCATAGAGAAAGGAAAGAACTTTGTCCTGAAATCCCGCTACGAAGTCAGCATCTGGATCACGTTTGGCTATCATTTCCCCAATTTTTCCAAGCAGACCTGAATGGTAGTTAAAATAACAAAGAACGGTAAAATTTACTCGAAGAAGCACATTATTACTAATCTGTCCCGGAGGTGTACTCAACAAAGTTTTATCCGGGAAAAGTCCACACTGTGCTACTGTAGGTCCAACCCCTAACCCTTTTATGTACTATATTTGAGATTAAAAAAAAATCCCTTTCCTATTTCCTAGTTTAGTTCTTTCCATCCCTTTTAACTACTGTAAATTCAAAGTCTTTAAGATATGAGCAAATCACAAAACCAAAGTGTTTTCTCGACCTTTACACGGCCATGAAATGCATCTGATAGCTCTTTTGAACCTTTTTACAACCAAATGACAAGTTTCCCCACCTTTTTATATACCTCAAAAGGTGAAATCTCTACCCTTTCATATACCTGAAGCCTGAAAAAGGTAGCCTTTTCGGGCTAAAGAAGGGATAAAGAAGTATAATTCTTAAGTAAATAATTACCATCTAATTTTACGTCACAGCCAACTTCAGTCACAAGGCCTCCTACGGCCTTAATGGCCAGTACACCAGGGTGATCTTGAATCCCATGTTCATAAGCCTTACGAACAAACGCTTCAAAGACATCTATAGCAAAAAATAAACACTGTTAATTTAAATTGTCACGTTGACCTTGCTATTTTTTGATTTTGCAAAAGTATGGAGGATATTCTTTCTACGATTATGATAGCGGCCAAGATGACAGCCATGTTGGGTGACGTCACAGGCCTCCAACAGCGCCACGATCGATACAAAAATTTACCTCATCTTTTTGACCGGATGGAAGGCTTTCCATCGAACGCATTATCGTTTGGAAATACTGCAACACATAAAAACTATAGGGAGGGGTTTCATCAACCACACCCCCTGCCCTCTTATGCTTCGGTCAAGGTATCAATTTGCGTGTACGTCCAAGGATTAAGTCAACAAGCCTTGCGCGACTTTCTGTTGTTAAAGTCAGTTTATTAAGCATTTTGCTATAACTGAAAACTGTATGCTAATGAAAAAACTAAATGTCAAACAAATTATTAAAGCAAAGATTCGACTAATCGATAAGTCATTTTAGGATTTCATAGAACCAATGCAAAAATGGTTGTTGGATCAATATTCGGTCCATGCAGTTAGCCAATGCAAACGTTCTGCAGAACTGTAGCTAGTTTGTGGGCATTTTTATTCAGTTTAGTATTGAATTCCACTTATTTTTCAATATACTGGGCATGCGCAATTTGGGTTTCTGGGAAAATGCCCACCTACCCTTCCTCTAAGCCAACATTTTGCTCTAAATGAGAAGTAAGTGTTAATGTTAGCTTAGGGGAGGGGTAGGTGGGCAGTCTCCCAGAAACCTAAGTTGATCTGGCTCCTCTACTTACCAGCCTCCTTAGGCTCTGCTTCTTCCAGAACTTTACCCATAACTGCTGTAAAATCTAAGTCGTCATGGCCTAACATGTCTAACAATCCTGTTAGAAAGAACGTGAAAGCAGTCAAGGTGAATTTGTATGGAACTTTAAAAGAACACTGAAGTATCCGAAAAACTTTTAAGGTTGGAAAGACTGTTTCGTGTGTTAAACGTACTCGTCAAAGTTGAAAGACAATTTTGACCACTTTAATTCGTTAATTGTCCCTTCAGTTTATTCATTATACTCATTTTCGTTTTCCATTTTTTAAGATAAAAAAAAAGAAAGCAAACAAACTCTCATACAGAATGATTAAAACAATGTCTCTTTAACTGACTGAGGGTAGTCTTTAAAGGCATGATTTTATTAATATACTAAAATTAAGCCTCTGAGTTCTACAAAGAAATCAGATTGATGGTAATTAAATTCGAATTTACAGAGATAACTTAAAAAGGAAGACAACTGACATTTACGGAGTTTGACGATGGATGTTTTGAAATCTTTGAAAGATTTATAATGTTCCATATTGTCTTTAAGACTTGCCAATTGACAGTCTCCCTAACTTACCAGTTTTGTTAGCAAGTTTGACAAATTTCAGCTTGATTTGTTTGCAACCTCTATGCAGTTTTATAATGTGTTCTCCAAACAGAGCTTTAACAGAGTTGTCACTTTTCCTAGGGTTCCTCAAAGCTCTGACAAACTGTCTCGCATATTCTAAATAAGGATGATAAACACAATGAGTTATTACTATACAGCTGCATGCCAGTACTCTAAAGTGAGAAAACAAAAGTAATCTTGAAGTTAAGGCAGAAACATGAAAAAGTCGATGAGGTACAGATAATAACAATCATCATCATAATCATCATCATCATCATCATCATTTTTCCAATTATCGGAGGCACCTTATATTGTGACGTTTGTCAGTTAGCTGGTTTCGATGTTAGAGTAATGGATGATTGAACAATTGATTCAGTTATGTTGTTAAAGCAAAAAAAAAAAGAAAAGAAAGAAAGAAAGAAAACATTGCGCTACAATTAAACAATAACAACTGTATTTTTCAGAAACCGGCTCCTATATTATTTACACCCTCTCAGGAGAGACATTTAATATTCTACAGATCCATATATTGTCGGAATGACCTAGCTCTTGTAAGTGGTGCATTCAGTTTTTTCCAGACTGTGTAATCAAAAGGCGCTTTCCAACGTCAAGGTTGTCAGCAAGAGAGAGTAGCATGTTTACTAAAGCTACTCCCGAGACGTCCGCACATTTAATCGATTGTTTGAAACGACTTAAAAGTGCACGCGCGACTGCCTCAAAGCAGACAATGCAGATTATGGTAATGACGATTGTTGAAATTTCTTTTAACAACACTAGAAAAACGTTTGCAGACATCTAGGGAAACAAACCTCCGAATAATTTCAAGCGTTCAACAGGTCTAAAAACAACTTCGGTAAAGTTCAAAAACCACAACGGCTGAACTGGGCGTTCCCCTCTTAGTTCTATTATTACTTAGTTTCGGCTAATTTAATGCAATTAACACTATATACGTGATACCAATTTAATAGTCAACTGCTATTAATTATACCACCTGCAAACCAGCCCAAAACAGAACTGATTTAATATTTACCTTTGCTTTGCTTGTCTCTGGCCTCTTTCAGTGTCTTGACAGCAGGAACGATTTTCAGCAACTACAATGAAACATCAGAGTTATCAAAACAATCAGCAACGATCTGTACAGTAAGGCAAATGATTCCCAGACCTCACGCTGAGTCAGCTCTATCTCAATCCTGGTTTCCATTTTAAAGGAGCTGTGTCACGAAATTCAGCCAAATTAGGTAATTACAAAATGCCGTTAAATTAAGAGAAACGTAAAAATAACCGCTTAAAACATTAAAGGAAGGTT
The DNA here is from genome assembly GCA_942486025.1 of Porites evermanni. NCBI lineage: Eukaryota > Metazoa > Cnidaria > Anthozoa > Scleractinia > Poritidae > Porites > Porites evermanni. The sequence goes on along the minus strand of CALNXI010001059.1, from coordinate 68,146 downwards.
AAAATAACACAACAGAAACAACAGATGCCACGCATGGGCATAACTGACGAAGATTGAAACGGATTAAAATTAGGGTTTTTGAAAACTGTTCAGCCCAACAGTTTTTTAAGTTGATCCCTGCTGCTTGCAACTTCAAAAATAATGCTCAGGAGACATATTTGTTAGTCTCGGATCTCTGATTTTGTCATTTACCTGTAAATTCTTTGCTTACTTTAAGTTCCATGCGATTGAGGGCAAGTAATTGGCAAATTAAACAAAATGAACTGGATTGCCACTGCTACTGAGTTTAACGGCTATGTACTTGTTAAAGTGAGATCCAACAACATTAATTCGGTCAAAAGTGAGCTAAAATTCTAGCAAAGTATTCCGAGTTTCTTTTGCGTTCTTTAAACTCTAAAAGAAAGATTTTAAAAATGATTCTATGAAAAGGAAAACATGATCAGTTCTTGGTCATAGTTCGATAACACAATTAAGATTCAGTTTAACTAGGAAAAGTTGGCCCAACGAGTTTTTAATTTTCATGTTACATTCCGCGCCGTTGCATACACTCATTGAGGGATATAGTAGTAGTAAATTAGCAATAAATAAAATGAGCCATTCTTTCGACGGTTTTTTTTTATGCCAATGTATTTTCATAGAAAAGAAAAAAAAGTGACGTAGTTCATATAATTAAGGAGCATTTTCTTGGTGATTTTTACGTTTAATCTAGGTAAGAGGAAACTGTACATAACTTACTGTGTATGAGAAAGTTTATCAGTTTAAATGAAGCTTCCGATCAGATTCAAAAGAGAATATCTTCTCTTGGGAGTATAACGGTATGAAGTTTTTCGAACTTTTTCGAAGCATATATAAAGGAAATCGTAATTTGCACCCTTTGAAATTGAGTAAGGGTTTCCCAAGAATTTTTATTAACACAAGACAATATGATCGCATAGTCTCACTGGATGAAAGCCTGGCGCGTTGAGCTAGAAAATCGGTATGGTTTGGACTGAAGATTAACCTAGTAGTAGTACCGTATATTCAGCCTTGTATTAGAGAAAAATACAGCTGGGAGCTTCCTTACCGCACGAACAGTGCTTTCTACGGCTTCTTCGATGGCACCAGGTTTCGGAAGACCGATTCCAGATCCGTCGTCATCCTCAGTTTCCCGATTTGCTCTCAAAGCGTCTTCCTTTTTAACATCAAACAGTCGAGCATTATGAAACAGATTACCAAGGCCAGCTGTGGTATCAAAACTGTATGGTTTGTTGTCCAAACGTTTTTCTGCAATGAAGAGAATTAAGCACATCAGATGAAGTAACTAAATGCCTGCTTTGTAGGATATCAGGCACAATATCAAGCACCAGACTTACTAGATTTGTGGTTATAAGTTGTCTTCGCCCACGCCAAGGCCACGCGATGCGAGGAAAGGTGCGAGGACGCGGGTCCTCTCTCCTCTCACGCGCGTTTCTGTGCCCTTTTTGAGCTTGACGTGGAAGATTGCTGTTGACCTGCACCGTTCTAAACCTCATATTTCATTGGTTCCCTTTAATCCGCACTTCCCTTGCTTTCAGGGATGGGCCCGGCATTGTTATGACACAATCTCTATTGTTTTCTCAGCTAATCACAAACAATCTTTCAATTTGGTGCAGATCGCCCCGTACTTGGATTGATATGAGAAGAAAATGTCGTTCAAATGCTTTGGATTTCTGAAGATGATTAGGACCCGACAGAGTCTTTCATTTTGTCTAGCTTTAAGTTGACATGCGCTAAGAGAAAGGAACGAGTTTCAGCCCGATTCTTTAATTCACTCGCGAGTGTTACCGTTAATACTGACAACTTTTGCAAAGGTTTTTGGTTGATTTTAACCGAAGAATTTTTTTTGGAATCTCCACTTATACAAGCCACCACAGGAGCTGAAACTTGGTGCTCGAATGATATATTATTACGTTCATTTCTCACCATCTCATCAAACTCGTTGGACTGTTTAGTTACCTATGTATACGTTTGTAAAGTTTTTTTTTAACTGACTAACCGCAAAGACGAGAACATTGAGAATGTTCTAAGTGACTGAAAATCATCAGTACTAACGGATTTTGCATTAACTAAAATGCCAATTTGCCTCACTAGCCCGGGGTAACAAAAAATTAAAGTCACTGAAACTGATTTTTAAAACTCTTTTGCAGAATACATAGAAAATTCACATTTAAGTCATTAAAATAATTCTCTTACAGTAAAAGTTCAGATATTTTGCCAATTTCACGCCTTTTTTCACTTGACGCCCTAGACCGGATAAATAACCGTGCGAAGTTAAAACATAGTTTAAGAGAGCCGAGAAACCGCTACAAAGATATATAAATTATATACCTTTCAGAATATGCTCAATTTGTTGAAATCTCTCGTCTGGAATGCCAACCAAGTTGTTTATCGCTGCAGTAGCTGAGATGAAAAGTAAAACTGTCAATAGAATCTTCATCTCTCTATCTCTTTGTTGTCAAGCCGTCTCCTGAACCAAGATGCAACTGCAGAATATTGCAAGCTAGCTAAGTCTTTTGAAGCCTATATCTGCATTTAATTACGTAATTATTCACACTTTTATTAATACCTATTGTACACGTCCTGTCAGTGAATGAAAATAACTTCTATTGTATTTTATGAACAAAAAAGACTTTTTTCCGTATTAGTGCAATGAATTGTCACTGAAAATTGATTTGAGTTATGTATGAACCGAAAAGTGGTCTTTTTTGGTTTGCATTACACAGCAAGACTTTATTTTGTACATTCCCTAGTCGAATTTTTTTTAACTTTATTACATTACATTCTTTAGTTTTATGCTATCTCTCGAAATTAAATAACTATTCAGAGGATTTAAAGTGAAAAAGTGACATGTGTTTGATAATTCATTGATGCTGATGCATTGAAAAAAATAAAATTCTTGTGTTGCTTAAGCCGTTCTCAGGGGTATTACGCAACAACAGTTAAAGTTCCAGTTCAGGTCGTCATTAATGGCAAAATTTACTCCAACCAATTTCGAGTCACTTTTTGATTACTGAGTTCTCGGCAAACGAGAGCGCTGTAAAGTACTGCTGAACTCTTGGTCGCGCAAATTATTTTATCGTCCTCCACTGTCTCTAAAAAAATGCCTTGATATGCATACCAAAAAAAGACGAATTTTTATCAGTTATTCTTGTTTTATACCTCCATGACATTTGCTGTATGATAAAAAAGCAAAAGTGCTCGCTGCGGTATTTTATTTTCTAAGGTGAAAGATTATTCGGAGCGCCTTAGACATTTCACCATGATTTCATGGTTTATTGGCATTTAAATGAAAGTCAAGCAATTCTTTGCTAATGGTCTTCTCTTATAACGTAATTTTCAATACCTTCATGAGGTCCCAAATCATGTAATGGTGTGGGAACGTCAAGTAGTTTTCATGGCTCATTTGCATCTCATTAAACAACAAAAGATTTTAAACACAGCCCATTTCTTGTATACCGTGTTGTTCGAAGCTCTTTAATTTTCCGCATTCCCGCGCCGTAAGACTCGTCTAAGCTAAAAGCCATGGAATAAACTAAAAACACTCTAATGGTTAATTTTCCTCATTCCGCATCTCACACAGCCTAATTAAGCTGAGCTCTCGTCGAGAGTCATTCATTTTTGTAACAGTTCCTCGTTGTAAATGAACTTTCATTCCCATACCTCAGGACTCATGTGGCTTAACAGCCATTAAATAACCCAAAGCACATCTTCTGCAGCAAACGTCTCTCAAAAAGAAGAAGTTTAAGGTATTTTATTAGATTTATACATCTTTAATATTCAACTAAATTGCTCAAAACAACTGAGATGAAGAACTTAATGTAGAAATCTCTAAGAACAAGTTTTAAAATTTCCTTTTGTCTTGTCTTATTATTGCCAGCAAAAACAAAGCCGGACAAATATTTTAAGTTCGGCTTAACTGTCTTTCACTCATAAAAAAGAATATGGCGTCAAATAACAACTAGTGGCTTTTAAAATACACCAAGTTGTGTTTTTCGGAGTCACAACAATAGGTAGATGACATAATTCTCTTGAGTATTATGTCATATATAAATCGCATGGAGTAGTCAACTAAGTCCCCTTCAAGGGAAAAATATGGAGTCATTTTCAACAAAAGAATCACAATAAAACTAAATGCCAGTTTAATTAAATGTTCTTATCGTTTAAAAGTAACACTCTATGGTGACCCATCGTATCCAAATGAACAGAAATCTTTTCAATATTTCTTTTTACGTCTTTTTTTTTTGTTTATTATTACCCGGGTTGCGCCCATACAACTGCCATAAGCTGTGAATTAGCATTCTCTGCCCGAGAAACCCTTCCTGCTATAAAACTTTTCTTTTCCTTTCTTGCAAATTCGTAATTTGAACGAGCTTTTTAGCTCACTGGACGTTTATGCGTGGGCAACTAAGCAATTGATTGATTTGCTCTGGTTCGTAATGAGAGAAACCAAAGCAGTTAGAAGGTCAGAGAAGAGAACTGGAAAAACTATAACCTGTCTTTCGCATTATAATATACAAGTGCAATAGGTCTTAGCACAGTTTTCGACGCCATCTTGACGAGTAGGCAACCGCGTGAGAAGTTACAGTTTTTGTATGAGAATCCAATGTCGAATAATTTCAGTAAAACGGCTGTTCTGGAAAAAATATGAACTGTAAACTAAAGCAACACAGCAAAGGATTTGCAAAAAGTTCTTAGATTAAAGTAATACAGGCATGACATAATTCCCCTAGGTATTATGTCAGTAACTTTAGATTACTTTTTTTTTTTTCGCCTACATCTTAGTTCAATCCTATCAGCTCGGAGCGGCGCCTTTACTCTCCCGCCGATAACAAAGCAATAGAAATAATTAAATCAGCTCTTGTTCAAAACAAAATTTAATTACTGTACGAACATCTGTATTCATGTGAAGGTATGCGATTCTTTTAGTGTCTAAAGTACCAAAAACCCCTAGCACACTAATGCTAAGAGTGATGTAATCAGGAAATGCTCTTGGGATTTCGATGTTTTTTTTTTTCTATTGAGTAAAATAATGATTGAGAATGTTTTGTCCTTCAAATTGTCACTCAGTTTTTTTCATTTCATGAGAAATTGTAAAAAACTAGAAAATAAAAACCTATTTGGAGGAACCTTGTGTATTAACCTGATCATTAACGCCAAAACTGGGCCAAAAGATGTTGGTGATGTGAACGAGATTTACAAAAACGAAAATGACAGCGTTTTTAGCAAAGGTCGGGCCAAAATACACTGAAAATACCGCAGTTAACGGAGTGCGGTAAATTTGAGTTTTGACAGCTGTCTTTGTAATATATATGTATTTTTCGCCTTTTTTGAGCTGTGCAAAATTTTAAAACTTGAGAGAAATAGAATTTCATCGTTCTAAACTGAGAGACCAAAAGAGACGTCCTATTAATTTATTAAGTCACGGTCAGTGACCCAAAAAACAAAAGATTGCACGCCGTCAAAACTCTCAATTGATATAATTATAGCACCATTATTTTCATGTTTGATTTTTTCCGCTTTCATAGCCAGATTTCTCTAGCTGTAATTAGTGTTCGTATTAATGAATGATTTGTAATCGTCAGTAAAAATGAGTTCAACTACTGTAACTCTATCGAATTGCAGATTTTTGAAAAAAAAAAAAAGTAGGAAAGAAATTGGACGAATGCGTGGCGGTATAAATATATTAGCTGTCCTTGAAAACTTAAGAAGGCCGTTTTGCTAAATTTTCCTTCTCTTTGTATTTTTCCAACAATGGGTTAAATCCCTCTTAGTGTTAAAATTACGTAAGTACATTTAATTACTCGCATAAAACGTGAAGCTGAATAGACCTTGTCACGTTTTTCGACGCCATCTTGACGAATAGGCAAACGCGTGAGAAATTACAGTGTTTGTATGAGAATCTAATGTCGAATAATTTCCGTAAACGGCTGTTTTAGAAAAAAATATGAACTGTAAACTAAAGCTACGCAGCAAAGGATTTTAACAACATATTTTGGGGGCCGTTGCTGTGCTTAAATTTCTCCAGAAGTTTGCTTTAGACTTTTTTTTTACCGGAAAAGTTTTACAGACAAATGTATAGAAAATTTTTAAAAAAGGTTCTAGGTCTTCTAGCGCATGTAACACCCTCAATTTTTTTCAGTAGAATCCTTAAGAGTGAAGCTTTAGTTTACAGTTCATATATTTTTTAAAACAGCCGTTTTATGGAAATTATTTGACATGAGATTCTCATACAAACACTGTAAATTCTCACGGGTTTGCCTACTCGTCAAGATGGTGTCGAAAACCGTGACAAGGTCTATAAATTGCTTTCCAGTTCTCAGGGCTCAGTATCAGTAATCGTGTTTGCTTGATGAAGAGTATGAAGATCACAGCTTGCCTCCTATTCTACCAGTTTTTGGTAGCAATCGATTCTTTCTCGCCTTTGAGTGACCAGACTGCTGTAAAGCTAGCAGAGCTGAAAAAAGACGGCAGAACAGGTAAGTGTAAACACCATGCAGTCAGTTATTTAATGAATAGTAAAACGCTTTTATATTTAGCTAACATTGTTGGAGTAAACTGAAAAAAACTATGAAGATCCGGATCGTTTGGTTAATTTTTGATCCTAAACAGAATGGTGGCGAAAAAATTCGGGTGTATTTACTGTAGACGATGAATGCGGATTTTTATTTTGTTTATTTATTATCATTTTTCTTTAGAACTGACTAAAACTTTTATGGGAATTTATTGCCTTACCGGTATTTAATGAAGAGTATTTAAAAAATACTATTCTAATCAGAAAATTACGATAAGTTATTAAACAATCAAATCTGGATCGTGATACTTTTGTCTTGTTGTTGTCAGTTGCTTTGTTATCTTAGACTAGCTCGAACAAAAATAACTCAAAATAACAGTAAAATTAGACATGCCAAAGAAATTTATTTTATGACTGACTTTATCAATTTCTTATATGCTTCTCAGGTCAACATAGTGTAATCCATTTTAAAACCCCGCGACGATTACATGAATTCAACCAATTTGGATTTTATTGGGCTTATAAATATAATTTCAGCAACATTACTAACATTAGGCTGCATTTTTGCAACTTTGACGTGCATCAGTCTTTAAGTATTTTTCATACTTTAGACTACGGTTTTACAGACTAGATTGACTAGACTACGCCGCGAAAAAGGATGAAAAGTTGTTATAAAAACCATAATTTTTTTAGCGGAAAAGAAAAAATCCTGGACATTAATATAAAATTTATTATCAACCAAGTTCGTCTACAGAAAGGATTTCCTTCGAAAATTGTTCCTCCTGTAAGCAGAATAAAAAGACTTACTTTTGCATCTATACTCGCTCGAGCCGCGCGTGTCTCTCCCCCTATTCTTTGTGGTCTGCTCTTGCTCGTTACTCGCACGACAGGTTCCCGCGTTGCGTTAGAGTTAAAAGCTTTAACTTCGTAAGTCATTCATATGTAAAATGTTGATCTTGTAATGTAATGTTTTTGTAACCGCAGCCAATCTCTTTGATGAAGATGGTGGATCGGGATCAGGTGAAAAGGACGATGACGAAATAGAAAAAGCAATAAAGAGCGTGGTGGGAGCGGTACGTTTTGCATTTTATCCTGACCTAAATTTCCTTCGTGGTACGTTTTGCATTTTACCTTGACCTAAATTTCCTTTTTTTAACTTTTCCCCTCCACCCCCCACCCCCAAAGAAAAAAATATGTTGCGGTTGTATTTTTGTCTGATTATAATTACGTCTGTCATCTAAGTGATAGAGTTGGCGGATATACTGGCACAGTGTAGTAGTTGGAATATCAAACAAGTTTCAGTGTTTTATGTGGATAGAGGAAAAAAGAAAAGGAATTTGCTACAAACATTTTTTCGACTTCGCCGTTGGGTTCTGAGACATAAGATGGGTTCACCCTCTTCGATGAGAATTTTCTCCCTAGGTTTACTGGAAAAACCAAAAACTCATATGTTTCTATAAGCCGACGGTAAAGCAGAATTAGTTTATGATCTCTGATCGATTGCAGTGGTTTAACCTTGATACCAAACATGCCGTCGTAACCAACATGAGTTAGCTGAGGGAGTTCATGTTGCGAAAAAAATAAATGCTATTTTTTGCCCCTCTAATTTTGTGCAGAAAATGTTTAAAAGAACCAAAGGTATCGATATTTGTACATATAGCTAAAATATAAAAGACTAGTCCTCACCCTATTTGCCTAAACAATNAGAATTAGTTTATGATCTCTGATCGATTGCAGTGGTTTAACCTTGATACCAAACATGCCGTCGTAACCAACATGAGTTAGCTGAGGGAGTTCATGTTGCGAAAAAAATAAATGCTATTTTTTGCCCCTCTAATTTTGTGCAGAAAATGTTTAAAAGAACCAAAGGTATCGATATTTGTACATATAGCTAAAATATAAAAGACTAGTCCTCACCCTATTTGCCTAAACAATGAATTTTTTAAAGCTAAAATCAAGATGGAAGGTGGGATGGCAACCATGTCAAATGGCGTCTGAAATCCTCAGGAGTTTCAAATCCCATGCCTAATATATCAACCAACCCGCTGTAGTAGAGTTCACCAGTTAAGTTCAATAAATTAAACGTGTGACCGTAGGAAGCCCGGGGAACAAAGACAGTTTCATATCGAAATTGTTGGCGTACCTTAGTAGGAAACTTTGTAATTAATTGATCATGAAACTGGTCAGTTTTCTCTTATCGTTTTAATTGCTTTTTCTTTGTTTTTAGCTTCGAGCATCGGTCGTACCTGCTTTGGTAAAGGCGACAAAAGAAAAAGAAGATGAAAATGAAGGTACCTATATCCATCAAGGGTTACCACCCTCTCACCCTCCCTCACCCTCCCTACCCCTCTCCTCCATCTCAAATTCCCAGTCACCCTGACATGTCGATTTTTTCTAACGTTGCTCCTCATGTAAAGGTAGGGGAATCTTTCAGGGATTAAACATCATTTCATCATAGCATACCCGGCCCTTTCCGTTCTCTTATCAAGGCGAAAAAAATTACCTTTCTCCAAGATTAGAAGTACCAGATATTTTTAATACGTGATGTTGAAATGTTGGGGGTTTACAAAGAATGTATCGGGTCATAAACTCTTTTTGCTACCCAGAATATTGCATTTTTTTTAATGCTGATATAACCTCCCTTAAGTATTATCTACGTAGTGAAATATTTCACAGCACCAAATGTTCAAAGGTTTAAAGTCAAGATTTATTGAGTATGATGACTTTATAAGATCATAGTGCTAATGAAGCAAAATGTAACCAATAACGCCTCAAAGAATCCCCTATCAATGGCTAGACATTTTGATTCCTGACAAAAAAATCCCCGACAATTTACCTCGCGTCCATTTTTCCATTGACCAAACTAAACACGCCCACGTACGTTTTCTAGTTCAAGTACTAACTACTTCCTTTACACTAGATGAACATGGCTTATCATGATCAGCTCCTAACCATACGAGCATGAATTGTAAATTTTTCAGAGAGTGTTAAAAAGTTGTTTCAAATGCTCAAAGCTGGAGCAAAAAGGAAAGACGTGAAAAGGGAGTTTGGCAAATCTCTGGTAGAATCCCATGGCAAGTGTCGTAAGGTTATATTCCAGTTCTTTACGGAGGCGAAAGACGAAGGTGGGTGTTCCCATTGCCTCTCTCTTCTATAGGGGGCTCAAATTAGCCTGCGCACACAGACGACACTAAACGCTGGTTAAGTCCGTCAACAAAACAGAGCTGAAATCCTTGTTCTGGGTCCCGACCTGAGTACCAGGATGTGATTACGCACCATGATTTGCCTGTTAAAAAAGCCATTCAGATTGTGGATTTGACAATCAGGATGAAAGGAAATTCGAAGAACACTTCCGGTAATTCGTTGAGTCCGTTGGGGGTCGGCAAGGACTACGCATGATCTCGACGCTGCTTCGCAGACGTTACTACCGAGGTTTTTTTCCATGCTTCGACGCAGGCTAGGCTAGAATAACTTTTCCGTTTTATACTACTGCATGGGAAATTTCTGCAATTTGATTGGCTTAGAGCAGTGGTATTTCAGCTTAATTTGAAATACCTACATGTGAAAATTACAAACCTTCAGCGGGTAGTAGTATAAACAAATAATAGCATGATTTGTACGTGATATTTGGCATAAATACCACTCGTGATATTTCCAAATTGTCACAAATTTCACTCGCCTAACGGCTCGTGAAATTTTGTATAACAATTTCGAAATATCACTCGTGGTATTTATTCCAAATATCACTGCAAATCATGCTATTACCTATACTAATTGGCTAAAATCCTCCAGAATTGCAAATCACTTTGAGGAATTGAAATTTTCTCCCTCTTTTTTCCAGTCTAAACGATAAAGTTAAAATTTTTCCTGAACCTTTTGAGAGTTCCTTCAATTCCGTGCACGTTTATTTTTTTAAAGCATCCTTAATGAACGGTCTTAAATTTAACATATTTGGTTTCCCCCAAGAAAAGTTAGGCACCTGAACTGGCCGGAGTTAGGCGGCGTTGTTAACTATCCATGCATATAAATTCTCTTATCAGGTTTGGTTGATCGTTTAAAAGAATCAATGGAAACTGAAGACTTGGATTTTGGAGAAATTGTTGAGACAATCGTAAAGGAAGCTTGGAAAAACGACGAAGGTGGGAATAGATAAAATAAAATAAATAAATAAATACTAAATAAATAGCACAAACAAAATATCACACAGAAGTTTAATTTTAGAGTAATCTTACTAGTAGTCGACACTTTAAAAGATGTCTTCCTTTTTCACACACACGAACACACTCAAAAATAATAATCGCGTTTATTGTTTCTTCAAAGTAACATGTTTCATGATCTGTAGAAAAAAAAGTGAAATAATAAATTAATTGTTCTAATTTCTTGAAATCTAAAAGGAATTTTGGAGAAAATTGAAGACGCCGTTGAGGGGCAGAAAAAACTGCATCCAGCAATGAAAGCTGTTGTAATCATGAAGAAACTGCTTCTCAATGCCGCCTGTGGAAACCCTGCCGAAGGTAGGCCATATTTAGATATTATGTGATGTCCAACGTACCTCACAAATGTATTTTTAACTAGTATTAAAATACTAGTTAAAGGTTTAAAAATTTAGAAAGATTGACAGAGGTGAAGTTTAATTGACATGCATCAAGCAAAGGGAAAAGGCTTACATACATCCCACTTCCATCCCACTTTTCACTTTTTTTGACTTTTACATTTCTGTTGGAACATAGGTCCCTGTCGCAAATTGCTAGAATTCTAGCCTTGCATATCTTGAGGGCATATTTTTTGTTGTTGTTGGGAGAATCTTTTAAAAAATCAAAATCTGAAAACTTCTAGTCTTTTATGCAATACCGCGACGATGCTGTCGAGAGTCTTCAGAATTAGAAATACGCTTCTACCAATTAAGATAATTTTCTAAGTTATCATGCGGTCATTTACTTTCATAAAGAAGAATATGATATACTTGACCAAGAGTGTGCTTGTTATTAGTGTAATAGTATTAATAATATCTATAACAGAATCGATAAAGAGACAAGCTAAGATGTGCCTTTAAGATCAATTTTCATTTGTTCTAGACGGCTCATGTCAAAGGTGTCCCTTCCCCTTTTTGGCTCCTTTTCATTGTCTTTTTCGATTGCTTTATATTCAACGTATTTCAATGTTTTTCTCGCTCATCTCTCTCTCCAGTGATGCCGCTTAATCATGATTTCATTTATTCTTTCCAGGGTTAGTCAAAGAAGGAGTAGGATTAATGTTATCTGATCCCGAAAAGCCTTTTGAAGTTCTGATGAAGAAAATACTTCCCTTCCTTTTAAAACCGAGAGAGTGCAGAAAAAGTGCGAATATGATTGCCCGTAAAATAATAATGCTATGCTACTCCATATATATCATAGTGACTGTTGGTTGACTCAACATTTAAATTTATCACCAGATAAACAGACGGCGCCTTATTATGTACGTGAAATTAGAGTAAAACTGATCGGCAACGTAACAGAATAAACATTCTTTCCACTGAACAAAGGCAAAAGCTTTCTATCAGGACGTAGATCTAGGGCTATTTGAACGGCTCAGTAGAACAAGAAATATGGAGAGTTCCTCTGTCAAGTTGATAACAGGAAACATAATCATGCGAATATACGAGATTTTTTCGGAAGTTTTGATAGGCTTAGAAATTATGACATCACCTTCAAATAACTTGATCCCGTACCCATAGCTAGCTTGTCTTCATCAAGAGCCATAATGCATTTCCACAAGATTGTAGATATATTTACACAAAGAGAAAAAAAGTATCGTTAATTATGTTCTGCTTCTTTGTAGGCTGGAACTAGTCGGGAGACTATTTTTCAAAAGATCATAAGGGGAATCAGGTTGAAACTCCTTATTTTTCTCATTGCATTCATTCGTTTGATTTAACAGGATTAATTGGAAAAGGTTACCAGACAATCAACAAGAGAGTCACCAATCTATTTTTGAAGGCTCCGTATCCTTGTCAAGACGGTATGTAAGGGGCTGTCCACGCTTAGTGCCCGGGAACTAGTGTCTGCAAAAACGAAATGCAAACAGCATGCCCTCTTTTGTGTCCGAGTACAAGGTCGAGACCTTGTACTCGGGCACCGGCACCATGCCCGAATTCTAGTGCGTACATAAAAAGGGGCGTGTTCACATTAGTGTCTAGCAAGTACCGTACGTGGCTACCATGCCCCGGTATTAAGTTTGAACGCTGCCTAAGTCAATCGTTACATCTAACGAAACCTCGCTCTTCAGGTTAATATCGCAATCACTCGTGATATTTCCAAATTGTCACAAATTTCACTCGCCTAACGGCTCGTGAAATTTTGTATAACAATTTCGAAATATCACTCGTGGTATTTATTCCAAATATCACTGCAAATCATGCTATTACCTATACTAATTGGCTAAAATCCTCCAGAATTGCAAATCACTTTGAGGAATTGAAATTTTCTCCCTCTTTTTTCCAGTCTAAACGATAAAGTTAAAATTTTTCCTGAACCTTTTGAGAGTTCCTTCAATTCCGTGCACGTTTATTTTTTTAAAGCATCCTTAATGAACGGTCTTAAATTTAACATATTTGGTTTCCCTCAAGAAAAGTTAGGCACCTGGACTGGCCGGAGTTAGGCGGCGTTGTTAACTATCCATGCATATAAATTCTCTTATCAGGTTTGGTTGATCGTTTAAAAGAATCAATGGAAACTGAAGACTTGGATTTTGGAGAAATTGTTGAGACAATCGTAAAGGAAGCTTGGAAAAACGACGAAGGTGGGAATAGATAAAATAAAATAAATAAATAAATACTAAATAAATAGCACAAACAAAATATCACACAGAAGTTTAATTTTAGAGTAATCTTACTAGTAGTCGACACTTTAAAAGATGTCTTCCTTTTTCACACACACGAACACACTCAAAAATAATAATCGCGTTTATTGTTTCTTCAAAGTAACATGTTTCATGATCTGTAGAAAAAAAAGTGAAACAATAAATTAATTGTTCTAATTTCTTGAAATCTAAAAGGAATTTTGGAGAAAATTGAAGACGCCGTTGAGGGGCAGAAAAAACTGCATCCAGCAATGAAAGCTGTTGTAATCATGAAGAAACTGCTTCTCAATGCCGCCTGTGGAAACCCTGCCGAAGGTAGGCCATATTTAGATATTATGTGATGTCCAACGTACTTCACAAATGTATTTTTAACTAGTATTAAAATACTAGTTAAAGGTTTAAAAATTTAGAAAGATTGACAGAGGTGAAGTTTAATTGACATGCATCAAGCAAAGGGAAAAGGCTTAAATACATCCCACTTCCATCCCACTTTTCACTTTTTTTGACTTTTACATTTCTGTTGCAACATAGGTCCCTGTCGCAAATTGCTAGAATTCTAGCCTTGCATATCTTGAGGGCATATTTTTTGTTGTTGTTGGGAGAATCTTTTAAAAAATCAAAATCTGAAAACTTCTAGTCTTTTATGCAATACCGCGACGATGCTGTCGAGAGTCTTCAGAATTAGAAATACCCTTCTACCAATTAAGATAATTTTCTAAGTTATCATGCGGTCATTTACTTTCATAAAGAAGAATATGATATACTTGACCGAGATTGTGCTTGTTATTAGCGTAATAGTACTAATAATATCTATAACAGAATCGATAAAGAGACAAGCTAAGATGTGCCTTTAAGATCAATTTTCATTTGCTCTAGATGGCTCATGTCAAAGGTGCCCCTTCCCCTTTTTGGCTCCTTTTCATTGTCTTTCTCGATTACTTTATATTCAACGTATTTCAATGTATTTCTCGCTCATCTCTCTCTCCAGTAATGCCGCTTAATCATGATTTAATTTATTCTTTTCAGGGTTAGTCAAAGAAGGAGTAGGATTAATGTTATCTGATCTCGAAAAGCCTTTTGAAGTTCTCATGAAGAAAATACTTCCGTTCCTTTTAAAACCGAGAGAGTGCAGAAAAGGTGCGAATATGATTGCCCGTAAAATAATAATGCTATGCTACTCCATATATATCATAGTGACTGTTGGTTAAATTAACATTTAAATTTATCACCAGATAAACAGACGGCGCCTTATTATGTACGTGAAATTAAAGTAAAACTGATCGGCAACTTAACAGAACAAACTTTCTTTCCACTGAACAAAGTCAAAAGCTTTCTATCAGGACGTAGGTCTAGGGCTATTTGAACGGCTCAGTAGATCAAGCAATATGGAGAGCTCCTCTGTCAAGTTGATAACAGGAAACATAATCATGGGAATAGAAGAGATTTTCCGGAAGTTTTGATAGGCTTAAAAATTATGACATCACCTTCAAATAACTTGATCCCGTACCCATAGGTAGCTTGTCTTCATCAAGAGCCATAATGCATTTCCACAAGATTGTAGATATCTTTACACAAAGAGAAAAAAAGTATCGTTAATTATGTTCTGCTTCTTTGTAGGCTGGAACTAGTCGGGAGACTATTTTTCAAAAGATCATAAGGGGAATCAGGTTGAAACTCCTTGTTTTTCTCATTGCATTCATTCGTTTGATTTAACAGGATTAATTGGAAAAGGTTACCAGACAATCAACAAGAGAGTCGCCAATCTATTGTTGAAGGCTCCGTATCCTTGTCAAGACGGTATGTAAGGGGCTGTCCACGCTTAGTGCCCGGGAACCAGTGTTTGCAAAAACGGAATGCAAACAGCATACCCTCTTTTGTGTCCGAGTACAAGGTCGAGCGAGACCTTGTACTCGGGCACCGGCACCATGCCCGAATTCTAGTGGGTACATAAAAAGGGGCGTGTTCAGATTAGTGTAAGCAAGTACCGTACGTGGCTACCATGCCCCGGTATTAAGTTTGAACGCTGCCTAAGTCAATCGTTACATCTAACGAAACCTCGCTCTTCAGGTTAATATCGCAATTTTCGGTTTTAAAAAAAAAAAGATGCAAAAGTAAATAATGAGGAAAAAAGAATCCGTTAAACTTAATTTAAATGTTTCACAAATGTTTAGGTTTATTAATCAAGGTGAACTAAATACATTCATTTTTCAAACTTTTTATACCCTTTTTGTAGTTCCTATTGTGAGGAGGAATGTCCAGGCAGCTTTAGCGGTAGGTTAACCTTTTGACAAATGACACAAAATAACAATTAATCAATCAAATTTCTTGATGCCGACCAATATGTCCATCACTGTTGATTGAAAATCACCCCTTTTCACTGCCTTTCTGCCATTCACGTCTCACCCACCACTCCC
>CALNXI010001059.1:14383-46832 GCA_942486025.1 Porites evermanni | reverse complement strand
TTTTAGCTAATTAGCTCCTATTTGGTCTTTTTGTTTTGCTTCAATATAACAGCTTTATTGTTGATGTAGAAAACTGTATTGAAAGTAAAGAAAGACTCATTTGGAAAAAAGTAAATTAATAACAGGTAAAAGTTCTGTCACTTCTTTCCGTGTGCTCGGCAAAATTGTAGTTTCAGTAATACGGCTTTCATTTTCAGCACTGAAAGGGATAACGTTTCTTGCAGGAATGAATAAAGACCAAAAGGCTGACTTGCTTTTGTCTTCAACATAGCAAATTAGCAAGCAAACATGTTTTGAATACAAAAAAAAATAATAGTTTCTCAGTCAGTTCTAGAACTCGTTTTTTGAACGATTAAGCAAGCATTACGAACATTTAATTGGCAAAGTAAATTTACGTACTTTTCGACTAGATCAGCCTAAAGACGTAAATTAAAGTGCTACATAGCAAACAAACTGAATCAAGTGACCAATAGAAAAAGGAAAAGTGCTAGCCGGTTTGTAAAGTTGTTGTGTTCATTGACGAGACGCTCTTTAAATCTCGGTGTTTGTATCTTTGACCATTCAATCATGAGGCATAGCTTCGGACTTGGTTCTGGCAACAAACGAAGGAATTGAAAATTGAAAATGTCTCATATTCATCACGGCGACTAAAAATCGTAAAAATGGTAAACTACTTTTTCTCGCTTGATGTACAACACTTTAAATGGCCGCTCATGCTATTGTTTGCATAATCCCTTTGTCCCACAAAATAAATTTCCACAAAACTTTGCATATAGATGCAACGAAGAGAATTTTACACACTGCATTTTACCAATGTCAAGTAATAGCGGTCAATAACAAAATATTAACTAAATTTAGTGAATCAAAATTGTACAAGTACATGTAATTTCATAAGTTAGTAAGCTTCTTATTTACACAATTAAGGCTGCCAAAAGGGCATTCAGGTTCTTTTCTTTTAATTCTTTTATTTTCTTTCTTTTGTTTAAGCACTCTAAAGACAGGAACTATTCAGTCATGGAATTTTAAGCGCATTATAGTTTTTCGGCTTCGATGAAATAATTGACAAGATTAACAAGTTTAAAATATCAATTCTCCCAATCAAGTTCTGTTTAAAACTTATTATTTCGCTTTTAAGAATTCCATTTTCCATCAGCGAACAAAACCGTTGTTGATGACTTCCTATATTCTCATAGCTTGTATACACTATAGTCTCTTGGAAGCTAAGATAAGAAATTAATTTCTGATCACTGGAAAATCAAAACAATCCCAGTCATTAAGAACGGCTTTAAAAGAGTGCAAAGTTCTTTTATTACTCATTCGCACACAGTTAAAACAGTTGTGAACATCTCGCTTTTATGGGCCGGCAAACAAAAATGAGACCAGCTGCTGTGGTTTTTCTTTATTTCTTCGTTGTTACAGCAAGAGGTAAATTGAATGGTTTTCCAGAAACAGCTCTAGATCTGGAGAACGTACTTTTACAAGGTAAGAAATTATGATTGTGGTTTGTTAACAAAATAACCACTCTTTCTGCAACGCCCTCAGAAGAGGTTCGCTTTAAACTCATAAAAAACTGTTTTCGTACACACCTATAATTTTGTTCTGCGTTTATTTGCGCTTTATAACCAAGTCACATACGATGAAAGTGCTTAAGCTATGAATCTTTCCCTTATAAACAAACCTAACGTAATTAGATGGCAAAGTTGTTTTTTTGCTATCTTGTCGCCTATAGCAAAGTTTTGCCGAGCAAATACTGAAACTAGCTCAGACCAGGCTGGCAGGTCATCAAATTAAGTGTTTTTGGAAGTACACTTTTGTAATTTACCATTATTTTTTTTCTTTTCAAACTAAAAACTTGACTCAGTTTAGGTTGAGAGAGAAGTAAAGTAATGATCGTATCATTAATTACTGACTACATGATTGTGTTTTGCATTATTGTTGACAGATTCAAAATCATTGGCTAGACCAGCCAACTTTAGAACAGCCATCTCTACCTTTGGTAATCTGGTTAGTCGAAGTGCTAAATACAAGGCCGCTTTACAAGATGAAGATGAACAATTCGGCGATGATGGAGGATCTGGAGTGAGCCCAAGCCCCATAATTAAATTAGTCAACGCAGTAAGTAGCTGTTTTATAAAGATTAAAAAAACCTTTTGATTCATTTTAAGACTATTTCGAAATTTCTTTCACTTTGTTTAGATTCCTCTAGACATTTTACCTCCCATAGAAGAACTGAAGAAGGCCAGAGAAAATCAAAACCATGGTAAGAAGATATAAAACAAAAATGCATATATCTGGTTAATTTTCCTAACGAACCGATCTATCATTTTACCCTGGGTACAAGAGATTTTTTTTTCACTCGCGTGGCCAGATGCTTCGGTGTCGGTCGCAGAATTTTTCGGAATTCGTGTCGTACGTGGTTGGATGGCTTGTAGGGTGTTGGAATTTGGGAGGAGCTTATTAGATATATAAACCACGATAATGAATTGAACTTTGACCCTTTTCCCCAAGCTTTGCGAAGTTAAAGATTTTTCTACATCAGTCACTTCACGGGTTTGTTGATCCTATTTCAAAGTTCAAACCCTTTAAAAAATGTTTTCAAACGATGGCTCGAGTTGAGGTCTCTGAGTGGACCGATATCGACATAATTCTAAATACTTTAAAGGTTTTCGTGGACATGCAAGTCGCCGCCCCTCGTCAGCCGGCTTTGGACTTGGGTCGCATTCCGGATAAGTCATTATTATTATCATTAACATTCTTTCTTTAATGCCTACTATTTGTTCTTTACCCCAGCTTTTGCGAGGTTCTTCGACACATATTTCAAGTAGCATATTATATATTTCGTTAATTAAATTTACTAGACTTCTATTTACAATCATTGCTCTCACCGCTAAGTTATTTGCTTTTCCGGTTTGGCGACCATTCTTTGACAAGAATAAAAGCGTGTCTCTCCGCTGGGAAATAAAACTATTTTAAAAAATATTTTCTTTCAAATTCTAAGAACAGGTAAATATTGGTTTTCAAAGACCGGCCCGTCATGTGTTTGCAAACCAATAACTGGGGCATACTTTTCTTTCGGGGTAGGCGTTGCCTTTACAAGGGCCAACGTAAACATGGATAAACAAGGCGTTTAGACAAGTATCAATGCGTTCACATGAAATTTCTTTCTCGAGCACTTGTGACAAAGGATTAATAGTGAGTCTCTTGAGATTTTATATTACATAACCTCTAATGCATATTCAATTCGCGCGTAAAAAGGATTAGGCGCATATTGTGTCTTACATCGAAAGAAAAATCCCGAGAAAGAGAGAATAAAAACATTAATTTTTGTATGAAATACTTGAGATCAAAAAACGCCGCGTTACTTCTAGCGCTGAACTTGCCGCATTTTTACATGTGTAAGACCAAAATTATTTTCCTCTCTAAAGAGATCTTTTTTAAGACCATTTATAAGAATAGAACAAAAATTTATGTATTTCATTTTTATTGTTAAAGATTTTGGAAAGGTATTTGTGGAAGCGTTGAAAACTGAACCGGACGATTTAAAAGTGAAGGCACTTTTTGGAGAACATATCAGGAAGTCACATGAAAGCTGTAGTGAGAAGAAACTTGAGTTCGTTAAAGCAGCTCATAAATCAGGTAAATACGTTAATAAGAACCCTTTTAATTCAAGAAAAAAGAGTAGGAAAATGAGTGCAATTTGGTAATATTTATAAAGAGCTTACAAAAAAAAAAACATTCGGAATCGGAGCGAGCCATTTGGCTAATAAAAGAGTGGGCGGAGTATTCATTACACGAGTTTTTCAATAAGTTATTACTTACTCGCAATAGCGACTGGACAAGTCTCCCTAATACTTGAACAAGGAAATCCATGCCATCCATTCAGAAATGTTTTCAATTGCCAATTACCTTAGTTTGTTAAGTTTTCATTTTCGCCTTTTTAGTTTTAGTCTTTTCTTACAGCGTTTTAGTCGTTAGCTTTTATATTTGCGTGATAATTAAATCTTTAAGTTTAATTTTGTTTGTAATATCTTCACTTTAGCGTTTTTTAGCCATTTGGCCCTTTTAGCCTTTTATTCATTTATATGTTATTTTAATATTGTTTAACCTTAGAAAGGACCTCCGTGAAAAAACGTTATGTGCCTCTCTATGCAGATTATTTATTATTATTATTATTATTATTATTATTATTATTATTATTATTATTATTATTATTAGTATAGTATTATCATTATTAGTTGTTTTGTTTGTTTTCTTTTTTATGACCCTCATTTATTTCACTGTGCTTAGCCCGTCCCGGTTTCAGTGCTCAGTTTGTCTTGTTCCATCGATCAGTTCTGGAAAAAAAGCAAGACAAATTTTCAAAAAGTGAATCAATATACATAGAGAAAATAATAATCAAATAACTAATTAATATTGATTCACGGTTTAGTTTTGATAGGCACATAACCAATATATGTAGCAAAGCAAATAATTAACTTCAAGTGATGAGGCGTTTTAAAAACCTTGTCTCTAAGGATGTCAGAGCACGGCTATACAAAGCTTAATTCATACTTCTTTATTTTCAATACTGCAGCGCCGTCTGGCATTTTTGTGGAGTACGCACTAGTGACAAACTGGAACTTACTTAACAAGTATAATCTCACGGGGGTTAAAAAGCTCATTAGAGAAAAAAAGATTCACGGTTGCGCCAAACGGCAAACGTGAATTTCTACCACGCGCGTGACTAAGTTTTTCCCGTAATTCTCGTGTACTGTTTACCTTACTTCTTCTCTCTCTACTGTGTCCAACTGTGGCCACTACTACTTTTGGACTAAACACTTTTCAATACTTAGCTATTTCTACCTGGAACTCTCTGCCCGATGAAACAAGAAGCGTTCCTGATCTGAATACTTTCAAACGATGTATAAAGTAGTTAACTTTTTTTAAAAAAAGGTGCATATATAGAGGATATTACACGGTGGCTTGAAGATATGAATTTTACTTTCGAGTGGCAAAACAATATTTTACGAACGAGCGCAGCGAGTGAATAAAATATTGTTTTTGCCACGAGAAAATAAAATTCATATCTTCAAGCCGCCGTGTAATGTTCTTTTTATTATATAGACAAAATGACATCGATAAAAAATAGAGGGAAATTACCAAAATTACGTCATCGATAAACTCACGCGTGAGATTAGTATGTGTAATCAAATGGTGACGAGTGAAATTAGGGAATAATTTCACTCGCGTTTTGTCCAAATCCTTATAATTTCCCGAGCCTTTGATTACCTATTAATATCATGGGTGACGAATTAAGTTAGCAATCGAGGATTTTTGACTTGTTTATCCTGGATCGTATCGATCGATCGTGAACTCCACTCTCTCAAACGTTTAGAGCTAAAATTTGGCTTAAGTTTTCAGAATTTTTCCACACCATACCTCTAAGAATCCTTCTTGATGTGCTCTTTCGTGGGTTCAGGTTTTCTAAAGCGTCTTTTTATGCCCCGACATCTTCATTCATGACATTTTAAAACTTCCTCGCCATCTTGAAACGGAGACGTACGGCACGTTGCCATGGCAATTTGGTAATTTCACATGTGAAATTACACATTAACGCTGAAATTTCGCGCCAAAATTAAGGAGTAATTCGTCACCAAAGATATTATGGAAAATAAACCACTCGGGTCCGGGATGTAGTTTAATTATGAATTTTACGAGTGGTATATTTTCCAGTAAAACACTCGTGTCTATATAATAAATATATATATATATATTTATGTGTTTAATTGATGTCTATATGGCATGTATTTTAATTGCATTATTTCTATTTTCATTTCATTTTATTTATAATTTATTTCTCAATCGGAGATACTAGCAGAAATGCTACTCTAAAATCCGAATATTGAAAAAAGATATGATTGATTGATTGATTGAACTGAATAATTAGTCCCATAAAAGTTAAATTATGGGCAATTACAGGAAATCTTGACAAATAAACTTGCAATCGGATTTCTAATGTCTGAGTTATTTTCACTTTTCCCAGGTTTATTCGATAAACTACCGATTGAGGCAAAAGACTTTTCAGATGAAGTGGAAAAGATTATAAAAAAACATGAAAAAGGAGGAGGTTATGTACAATTGCACTATATTTATTCCCTCTTTAGAACCACGGGGGTATATTTCTTGTCTTTCAGTGATTCTGGGATCGAGGTCCTTAATATCAGGCTGGAGAAGAAGATTTTTACCAAACTTGTTCATGGTCGCGTGTTTCTGTTTTGCATCTCTCGCTTGCATGAGTCGGCGTTTGCAGCCTCGTTAAAGCCCACCTCACTTGCTTCAGGATTGCTGGAAAACTTTCACCCCGTATCATGATAAAATTACTGATTAAACAAGCAAGAAGTCCGAGGAAGCTTAACAAATTACTTGTAGCTGTACATATAACTTCCGATCGTTTACACTGGTTACTGACGTTGAGCAATTAATTTCATCCCGGCGAAGTCAATCAAGTGCTACAAATGAGAAATTTTTACGGAGACTAAATTATTTTTAGTCAAATACCCTATAGTTAACATAGTATTCCCCTGTACTAACTTTTATTTTTCTATTTTATGTTTATTTGCTTAGACATTTTTAAGTCATTTGTTGAAGCGGTTGGATTACACGGTGTTGAAAAACACCTAACCATTCAGTTACTCATCCAAGTCGGAGGGATACTTACCGATGCTGCCTGCGACGAGGATTTGGAAGGTAAGGAGCCTGGAGACCAGTGATTTTTGACACTAAAAGAGTATAATGGAATAGAGAGAGGAACCCCAGTCTAGCCTTTAGGATAAGTGGATTCCACCAGAGTTATTTTTAGACC
Organism: Porites evermanni; assembly: GCA_942486025.1. Taxonomy (NCBI): domain Eukaryota; kingdom Metazoa; phylum Cnidaria; class Anthozoa; order Scleractinia; family Poritidae; genus Porites; species Porites evermanni. The sequence continues at coordinate 39,991 of CALNXI010001059.1, read as the reverse complement.
AATCAAATACTTCAAATCACTGAATCAGAAATTGTTTTTACGGGAAAGGTACGCAAACTTTTATTCAGTGTTGTCAAGAGAGGATTCAGCAGTCGCCATTACAATATTAAACATTACAGAGACAGAGCGTTTATTTTGTAATAAAAGTAAACAAAAAAACAAACAAACAAAAAAATTCAAAATAGAAGAAAGTAAAGCAAAAGAAACAAAAGGTGAACCCGTGGCTATCTATTGGAGCAGAATACCTATCATGTTTCTCTGCGTGCGATTCACCGCTGATTTCCCTTGATGACTCGAATTGTTTTCTCCGTTTCACACTTGTAATTAGCCAAATGTTCCATATTTTATGCTTCTGTCAGAGCTTAAATGTTTTTCATCTCGTCTTATTTATAAAATTGTCATGATTTTCAGGTTATTTTGAGGCGATTAGAAAATTTATACATGAACACGAGGGAGACAAGTTCGTTGATAAAGAGGCATGTAAGAGACCGCGGTATATCCTGAGATGTTGCATGGGTACGTACATGATGTATTAGTTGCATTAATAAAGGGGGACGCTTCAGGGTGCAAAGAAAGTCATTTTTACAGCTTGCCATTCGGGCAAGCTCAAGCTAGCATATGCTAGCCCAAACATCATTTCAACTAGCCCCAAAAACGCTTTGATGAGAACATTAATTTCACAGTTCTTCTGTAATTTGAAATCCTCAAAAAGTTTCATTTGCCCGTCGGGCAAGTTAATAACAGAATTCACTAGGCCGATAGCAAAATTCACTAGCCCCGGGCTATCTGACAATATTAAAATCCAACTAGTGGTCTATTTTCAATGCTGCGTTCTGATTGGTTGAGCTACTACTAGGCTATATGTTATAGCCCGCTAATAGCGAAAAGAGACGGCTTTTTGACGGTAAAAAATGGTTAAAGTCTAACTTTGACTAGCTCAAAGATTTTTTATTCTCGATATTTTTGGCCAACTAGTTGGATTTTGCTGAAACAATTATTCCTCTTGCCCTCATGGCCCCTGAGTCAATAGCCCATTCGACCGAACAGAGCCTATTCGGGCTTGAGGACTAATTGTTAAATACTTTCTTTGCACGCTGCGCTTCTTCTCCGGGAGGCACTAAGGAGGTCTGCCGCCGAGGCCTTCAAACCTTGACCCTGTTTTGGTTTATTTTGCTACCCAATACCTTACTTTATGACCCTAGTTTTGCTTTGCATACAGAATTAAGTAATTTTTTAAACTAACTTCATAGAATATAATTTTTTGGGAAACAAAATGTTTTTATCACAAAGAAAAGGAGACCAGTCTCATCTCCAACCTTCACACTTTGTTAAAGAGGGTCGTACAGAGGAGGGGGGTGGGTGGGATCTCTGGCACTGTTCACGGACCAAAAAAGTAAATAATTCCGAATCACGGATAAGAAACTTTTATCTCAGTTTTCGTGTCACATAATCAGTATTTAAAGTACCGTTTTTTCATCTTGTTCTTACGCAAAGAAAAGAGAGGTACAACGGTGTGCCTGAAAACAGCTTGAGGTTGGGGAAAAGAAAAAGCAAGACTGCAAATCGCAGTTTACAAAAATTCATAATTCTCATTTGATTCTTTCATAGTCTTTATTTACCTTCTGGAGGTCTCGAAACTGAAAATCAGGGAAAAATAAGAAATAAAATCACGAATAGCGTTTATTAATTCAAGTTTTTCTCGGGGCACGGACAACCATTTGTTCACGGAACACGAAGAATAAGTTATTGAATTCAAGAATCACGTAAATAAAAACACTTAATAACGTATCACGAAAAATACCCCTGTAAGACCCTCTTTAAAGGCTTTTGCTGCAAAAGACACCCTGTTCAACCCACTAATAGTGAAATTGTATACCCTGTCTAAGACTCTTAACCCTGAAAAACATACCCCGTTTAGCGACACATGTATACCCGACGCCTATTTAGATCAAATAAGAGAGCGCTCCTCACCGGCCCTTTTTAAATAAGGCATGTCTTATCCAAGACTTGAAATGTAATGCTATTTACAGAAGCAAACTGAACGCTTGTTTTGCGAGGAATTTTTTTCATAACTTCAGTCGCATCTTGTATACTGTACGAAGAACGCGTCAAAATTGCCCTCGTATAATTGCCCCTATTAATATTTTAAGGCAATAAATATGGGCAAATCTAAAATATCATCTTATTAAGTTGAATGGGTTTTGTCATATTCTCAAGAGTGGTATGATAAAAGTACTTGTTAGGATACAAACACACGTGACGCTTGGCCGGGTGACTTCATAGTGGTGAAACTATGAGGGACGTTTTCAAGGCCTATTTTTTGGGCGAAGCAGGCTAATTTTGATGACCTATAAAATCGTCAAATTTTATACTCAACACGCCTCAAACTTTGGAATCGAGTAATTTAAATGATAACGTTTATAGCTAAACAAAGACAATTTTCGCTTCATACATGTATGAACTTTAATTCCCTTTCCAGTATTGCTGTGTTCACTTCTAACAGTTGAGTTATTTTCCTGGGTATAAGCATACTTCACTTCTTTTAATTAATGCTTGCGTGCCGTTTTTTCGCTTCTGTCGCTTTTTTGCATATTTTTCACTTTTTTCTTTTTTGCACTTGCATTTGCGCGTTTAGCCTTATCTATAGTTTTATCCTATTTAATAATTATTTTTTTATGTTATAAAGAAATTGCACGTGTTTAGTTCAATTGTCTTGCGGATGCCATTATTTTATTTCATAATTTAGTCACATATTTCTAAAGGTGCGGAGTTGGTACGTGTGCTTCAGTGCTAGAATTGGTATCCTTTCCATACGCCTTATTGGTTCCAATGGGCTCCCTCCCTCATCAATCTGAAAATTTTTGTATATCTAATTCAATTGAAGCAAAATTAAAATTATGTGCTAGAGCTTCAAAACTATTACGGATTACGCAATGTGTATTGACCTCCTTGTATGTACTGTTTGTTTGGGTTTTTCTAGGAATACGTAAGTACATACGTAATGCACCAAAAGGACTAAAACAAAGATCCCTTCGCCTGATGTTCGATGACAAATGTTCACGCTCCGAAGGTATGTTATCAATGAGCTTTTTATCATGAACAGAGAAACGATTGAAAAAGAAAGAGTCTTTTTATGTTTATTTGAGTGGGTATCCTGTAATCTAGCTTGGAACACGCATTCTATGGATAAACTTGAATGTTTAGCCATCCCACCCCTCTGCATGCGGGACCATTACTCATGCTCACTTTCATATAACAAGAGATTCTAGTTGCGTAAAGTATAGCCCAGCGATTTGTACTAGGGCTTGTGTCCAATTTCAACACCATTAGATTGATTTAAATTAAAAAAAACTCGCACAACATTCCAGGGACCAACCTCTCGGCAATCAAGCCGAGTAAATTTCAAATTACATGATATTTTTATTAGTACACAAGTATACCACACTAGCCGACTGAAAATGTGCTTTTCGCCATCGATGATTGGCTATCTCGCAGGTGAACAGCAATTCCATACCATTCACCTCCGACCTGACGAAGAGAGGCGAAAAAAGCATTTGAGACTTGACCTAAACTATTGTCGTCGATAACCAGATCCAAATTAACCCTGAAATTTCATAACTCAAGTTCGTCCAACATTTGAAGATGTTTGTTTTGTTCACGATCGTTTGACTTGATTTGACCACATGAAGAGTGTCAAAAACAATTCGCTAATTTGTGTGCGTTAAAAAGCATTGTGCGGCGCCCAATATTTTAATATTTTTGCGCATTTGTATTGAGTAAAACAATGATCATTATAAAATTGTTGAAGCTGGGTAACTTCACCACATCCAGTTATCCTTTTTTTTTATTTTTTTCGTAAAATAAATAAATGTGTAATTAAATATTTGAAATTATCTGAATTGTCAATGTTCATTTCCTACAGCGGTCTTTGTCAGGAATGCTCTGATTTTCATCAGAGAAGTAAGTTCTTTTTTCTTGTTTTGTCAGGAGCCGATTAGTAACTACTATTCGGCTCCTGGTTTTGTTTTGTTATCTTAATGCATCAGTCAATTCCACCTGCGCCCAGCCCCCCCCCCCGGGCAATTTGCCCGCCTTGTCAGTCCCGGGGGTGGGACATTTGCAAATGTTGCACTGCCCGGGGGCCGGGCATTTGCCAACCCCCGGGCCAATCCCGAGCTTTTGACACGCACGCGGTGTCCTATCAGAATATAACTACAAAGAAGGTTTTACTGAAAGAAAAGCAGATTGGCTCATTTGTCAAGGACACGAATAAATTGTAGAGGGTTGTAAAGGCATGTTCTCGATTTTACCTGTATGTATGCATTTCTTTATTGCTTATCAAGCCAGAATTACGTAGCGAAATTGGAGCTATCGATGTGAATCAACGTTTTTTTGGTTATTGAATCAAATTTCTGTTGATATTATTTGAAGAACATCCTTTTATATTTATAAATCTATTCATAACATATAACTTTACAGTGCTCTATTAATTTTAATGTCAATAATTTTATACCAATACTAAAACCATAAACTGGTGCATGTCGTCGCGGCGTGAAGTCTTAATTAGAATCCTCGCGCTATTACAAAAGAAACCACGAGTCAGTCACTAATGCGCACTATGTGTAGCCCAGAGATTTTCACGAAAAAATGCCGGCAACAGCAGACAGCAGACTCAGATCTCAAAGGGGCTTGGCATTATAACCACGTGACATTTACTCCGATCGCCAAAAATTTTATGTTATATTTAAGATTGATCTATATGTTATCCATTTTATGTGTTAGATTTACGATAAAAGTAAAGGTGGGGATACCAGAGAGCTTCAAACTAGGATGGTACCCCCCCAAAAAAACTGGGTCGAGTCACCTTAAACGTTCAAAAACTCGGCAAGGGTGAAAGGGGAAGGTTGAAGCTCCCTGTTTCCCCTTCTTTTCCACGGTAAGGGTAAGGAATGATTTATGTGCGTAATCTAGGAATTCAAAAGGAGCTGATATATTATTCTTTTGCAGAAAATCAGGCTTGACGGGAAATTCGCAAGTTTGATGGATTCTTTCCAAGGTACTTGTGCATGAGAATAAATATTGCTAGAAATATCACAAAGTAACTGTCTTTAAGCGAATTTTGTGCTATTCTTTTGTAGAGCCTATGAAAAAGATAATGGAGCTTTATAAAGCAGATAAGAAGAAAGAGGCAGACCTGGCATTGGCCAATTTTATTTTGAGCTCGAACAGGAAAGGAAAATTGATTCGTTTTCTGTTGCCATATTACGTGACGCCAAAGCCCACTTCCGGTCCAGGTAGTGAAAGTAAACAGGAAGAAAAAGATGACGATCCTTTGGCCTACTTTATTGAACAACAGCAGGGCACAGATGAATTGTGAAGGTATTTGTTTCTGCGAAGTCTGTTCACTATTAGAAATGTGGGTTTGTGTTCCAATTTACCCACGTCATGGCACCAATCCATTGGCTATAATAGGGACTTTAAGATCCAACGACGCGACTGCGACAAGAACGTCGCTTAAAAAGTGAATTTGCGTTCTTTCAGTCTTTATAGCGATTATTCCTAGCCACTTACTTTGTCAAATGTAGGAGAACCCTCCTGTAGCTGAATTTCAAGGGACCATATTCAAGCTCAGAAAGAGAAATAAAATTTCGTCGTTGCTTGTTTACGTCTTCCATAAAACGCGAAATTAGGCATTTTCACGTCGTAATCGTGCAAAAACGGGAAAGAAAGTTACAAAAAAGTGTGATGCACGTGCGAAGTTGTTGTTTTGCTTATTAAGGTTATTCCCTAGTAAAAGAACCTAACATAGATTGTAGATGAAACTTGGTACACTGATGTAACAAGTCAAGAAGATGATAAAAAGGTTATAAAAAGTGGGGGTCACCGTGCTCGTTTTGACGTCACAATGCTGACAAATGCGGCTATTTTGGACCCTTTGACAAATATCGCCCGCAGCCCAAAACTAGACAAAAAGGAAAGATTTTTTCAATGATGCATGTGGTATCGCACAGAATTTGACTTTAATGTATTGTTTATCCACTTCCGTACTAGAAAAATGCCTTTTAATGCCCTTGTTTTTACTAAACGTAACAAACAACCGAAAAGTGAACTTTGAAAAACTGTCAGCCTAACAAGTTCAAAAACTCCAATTGCAATCCGTTCAATTTTTCTTCGAGTTTGTTCGTCTATGCCTTACTTTCTTTGTATTTTTTGCTGCCATTTATACCTTCTATAAACGCTTTGGGCGGTTATTTTTATGTGTCACTCTATCTGGTGGCAATTCACACTGTCTGAAGTTCTTGAATAAAGATTTGTCGTAACACAGCCCTAAAAACATTTACCTATAACATTTACATATACCATATACATTTTGCTTGTCGGACTGTGTTATTATAATCTGTCTTTTTCCTTGCAGAAATCAGAATCAAGCTTTCCATTTGCAAGCACACGTTTTTCTTTGTACATTGAGTTGGGGTGTGGATGTACCATATCAGGAATTTTCAATGTATTTTTATTGTTCACATTATTTTTTCTTCCTCATTAAACGTGTAGTTATGTGAATCTTCGCTTTCATGAAACATAATTAAAAATGAATTCAACAACCACCGGCACCGATAATTTTATTTTTGTGTGTGTGTGTGTTGGGATGACAGGAAACGGGGTAAGTCAGCGGTCCCGACCTCGTGAATAGGTAATTCATGATTTGGCTCATTGAGAAATGGTCCAGATAGGAACGATAGCACTGAACGGCAACGAACATGTTGGAATGCAAAAAATGTGCTAACTTTTCTATTGTCTATACTTACTTCTGATTGGCTTAAACAGCAAAAGTTAACAAAACTTCATAAAGCAGTACATATATTCATCCTTACTTTCCAACCCTCTTTCATATAACAAAATCTGGTCTATGTTTGAATAATAAAGCAATCCTTTGTGGGGAACATGTAAAATTGTAAACTTTTCTTGGCTATTGTTTTCAACTCTTGTGATTGGTCAAAATCTTTTAACACAAAAAACACCCTTTCAAAGTGGAGAGTAAATGCATGATTGCGTAAACGGCCTTCATGTAGGTTTATGCATTCTCTGTGTAAAAATGAGAACATTCCTATGTGGGGAAAGCACCGTTGCCGCATAACAAAAGAATTTCAGTGCTATCCACCTTACCCAGATCATTACTTAATAAAGACCATATCCCCACAATCAAGTTTTCTATGTCGTAAGACTTTAAGTGATCGCACTCACCCGCTTTCGCTTTTTGTGGGGATCCTGCGCGACAGATAAGGAAAAGGGAAAATTCTACCGCGCGCGCCTTCCCCGGCCTCCCCTTTATAATGAACTCTTGTGAAGGCAAAACCACAACGACAAACCAGTGACGGTCAGGCGGATCTTTAGTAGACCTGGATCAGTAAAAACTCCAAAACCAAATTTTAAAATTAGAACAGTAAACTTATCCTCACGACAGGAAGAGTGATAGGAAACATAAAGACAGAAAATAAAACAACAACAACAACAAAACTGGTGAATTGTATTTTCCCGATATTTTGGTTTGCAACACAAACCGAAATATTGGGCAAATACAATTCACCAGTTTTGTTGTTGCTGTTTTGTTTTCTGTCTTTATGTTTCCTATCACTCTTCCTGCCGTAGGGAACAGCAGTTTACTGTTCTAGTTTTAAAATCCCCTTTATAATGCCTGCCAAGAGCTTGTTTCTCTTGTACTACCGCCGTTCCAAAAGAAAGCGAAATGAATTAAGTGAATATTCTGTGTACTGATTGGCAACCTGAACCCTCCCTTAGGACCGCCCGCTTTGTTAAAGACACTGAGACAGAGACCTGGACCACTTTATACTTTCTCAATACTGTAGACAACACGGATACAGAAACAATTTCCGCTTCCGTTTTCGTCTTTGTTGACTCTTTAGTTGTGACGCGGGTGGCTATGCGATTTCCCGCCAAAATAACCTCGAGCATTCGGGGTTGCCATATGCGTGTGGTGCGGACGGACTGTCGGAGGCGGTCACTTCCTTTTATCTTTTCTTTTTTTGGCTTATTTCGATAACTTAGAGCAACAAAGGAATACATGTACTTGTGAAAATTTAAAAGAATGCAAATGATAAGCTGTCCGAGTTTCATGCCTCCGGCTGATCCAAATAACGATATTTGCGAGAAGACTGGAAGAGCCGGAAGCGGTGAAATCAACCGCAAAAAAGTACTGGGCACTACTGAAGAAGACAAAATGGCAGACGAGGTAGACTTTTCAAGGAAGGGATAATTATTGCATCGTTTTCTCTTATTTAGTGACCTTTTATGATGCCCTCATTCGGCCAAATTGTAATTGGTCCTCCAGGTTCTGGTAAAAGTACATTTTGTGCTGGAATGTGCGAGTTCTTGACCAGCCTAGGGCGAAAAGTTGCAGTAATAAACTTGGATCCTGCGAACGAAATATTGTACTATAAATGTTCTGTGGATATTTCGACTCTTATAACACTGGACGATGTTATGGAAAATCTTAAACTGGGCCCCAACGGTGGACTTATATACTGTATTGAATATCTTGAGAAGAATATTGACTGGTTGGAGTCGAAGCTAAAAGAACTGAAGGGACATTATTTTCTATTTGATTGCCCTGGTCAAGTAGAACTGTATACTCATCATCAGTCGGTAAGAAATGTGGTCAGACAGTTGGAAAAGTGGGACTTTAGGGTAAGTGGAAGAAATTGTATTTTTTTTAAATTTCGCCCTACTACTTTACGAGGAGGACATTTGGGGGCACCTAATACCAGAGATGCCAACCTCTGAAGGATAGGATAGCATAGGATAGGTTAGGATAGGATAGCTGCTCTATTATCAACAGAGCGCCTACACAGACACATGTGTTTATGACAATAACAAACATTTTAGTGCAATAATTACAGAGGTGTTCATCTGTGACCTTAGGGTAAGGGAAGGAAATTGTATTTTTTTTATTTTGCCCTCCTACTTTACAAGGAGGACATCTGAATCTGGAGACTCTCTTTTGTACCCCCTCAGAAAATGTGCCTGATGTGTTTAACATCTTTTAAGAAATGTTACTATACTACCACTTGCCCCTTCCCCTCAGAAACTGTGGACTGTAGTCTTACAATCCTCAGAAAGTTTCACTTTTCTTTTACTTCCCCTCAGTATATCTGGAATTCAGTCCCAAAAATTTGAGAAATTTATCCTTCATAAAATTTCTTCACTGGGGGTGGAGGGCGGAGGGTGGGGTAGGCATGGGATTACAAACTTAGGCATGGGTCAATTAATGCTCAACCTAATAAATTATTAAGGTTGGTTGTAGGGTAAACTTTGCTGGCTGTAGGGAAACTGGGAAATTTGTATAACACAGAAGAGATAATTCTAAAAAATGTGCAAAGCAGTATAAAACCTGCCACTGCACATCATGAAATGACAAAGAAAACAACATAGCCCTCTGAGTACTAATTAAGAATAAGGATATAAGAACTTTAAGCCAAACTACCCGTTAACAAAATAATACATCTGATAATAATAAGGCTTTTCCTGGGATAAAGGCCCCCCTCAAAATGTATGAAATGAATTCAATGGTTACAATTTGGGTTGCCCAGGCAAAAGTCCAGAATTAAAGAATGGTGAAAAAATTGTGTGCAACTTGAACATTTTATTGATTAGCATTTTATTTCCTTTATAGTTACTAAGAAAGGGTTTTAACTAAACTGTTAAGTACAACAGGCTACAGGCCTAGGCTAAACATGATTTATTTAAGTTTTACAAGTAGCCATGTTCGGTCAGTTTACCATGAAGGCAAGACCGTACGCTTATGTTTTTCCTCATTTAAGGCAGTGGCTCCTGCGTCACCTTTTTTCCCTTGAAGGCAGCGAAACTCCTTCTAAAAAACATCTGATCTTAATGCGTATAAGTCACCAGTTTCTGCTTCACTTTTTTTTTCCCAAATAAACGCCTTCTAAAAAAATGTCTTATCTTGATGAGTGCTGTCACTTTTTTTACGAATGGCCTCTGAATGCAGTAATTCATAATAAAAAAAAAAGCTGAGTCTGCGATCGTTTCACAGATAATACTGCACCATCAAGGATGGTGCCCAAACTTCAATATATTTTATTGTAGACAAAAGCTGCTTGCTATTCTCCAATATTCTAAAAGTTTTAAGTGGATAAGAAGTAATCAGAACAAAGGGAAAATGTATCAAATCATATAAGAATTTTTGGATCGTTTTGAAAAGATTTTGTGGTTGAGCAAAAACCTCACTCTTCTGAAGAGCTACTTTTGAAGTTATCTTAATCGTCCATACGAGATTGTAGTCATCTGGGACGACTGGACGACTGGGAATATGGATCCCTGCCCTCTGTTTATAATCACTCTAAACCTCAGGACCCAGTTGTTTGAAGGCGGATTAGCACTAACCCAGGATTAAATTTTAATCTGGGTTCCTTTTTCTTTTGTTCCAAAGCATTTTCCAGGATAAATTTCTCGGTGGTTACTAAAACAAGGAACCACCTGAAACGACCTGAAATGATCTGAAACCACCTGAAACCACCTGAAACAACCTGAAACGACCTGAAAACAACAATAAAAATAATTTGATCGATCTATGGACGTTTGTTTTCACGGGAGAACTGGAAACTAATTTTCGCCGCAAAGACCCATGGGACTAAAATTTTCCCGCCGAAGTCTAAGGACAATGGCGGAGTGTAGCGACTCCGATTGCTTCTGGTGGTGGTTGCAGGTGGTTTCAGGTGGTTCCTTGTTTTAGTGACTACCTAAATTTCTCAATTATGTTTAGAGCATTCAGTTAACAAATTATATGTAAAAAGAATTAAACTGAATGTGCTTTTTAAGCGTTCATATGTGAATTCAGTTTTTGCACTAACCCTGGGTTATCTTAACCCAGCTTTGAACAGCCCGGCCCAGATGTATAAACCTAGGACTTGGAAGCAGCAGTTTTCATTTTGCAGTGATGGCTACATGCTGCCGTTCTATTATTAGTATTTTTTTTCTTTCAGCTAGCTGCAGTTCATCTTGTTGATGCACATCACTGTAGTGATCCTACAAAGTTTATTTCTGTGCTTCTGACTTCACTGTCCACTATGATTCATATTGAACTGCCTCATGTCAATGTCCTTTCCAAGATTGACTTGGTGGAGCAGTATGGAAAGCTAGGTAAAATAATTATTTTCCACTTTAAGTATTAAAACAATGTAGGTGATGTGTGCAGTGATCCTTCACTTTATAATTGTATGGGAGAGTCACAGAAAAGAATAAATAACAGTCAATTGTTGTACCTTAAAATGAAATTCAGGTTGAATTGTTTTGACCATATTTGAATTGCAGTTTCCTTTGTCTGCTAATCCTAATTATAACTCGTTTTTACGAATAATGATGGTTTGTGGCACAAAGGAAATGGACAGCATTATCCACAATGATATTTCCTAAATGTTGTGCCTAAATTAATTAAATTTAAGCTATGTTTATTACAACACAATAGCTCTCCCCCAGGGTTAGTGTGTGGGCTGTCTAGGGTATTGTGTGCAGGCACTTTACTTTGTTTACAGCATGGTTTCCTATTTCAAGTCATTCTGTGTTTGTTTCTTGCTACTGGGCAATTGTAGCTGATTTTATCCCTTGCCTGCCCATCGCTCTTGGCGTGGCAAATTAGTAAAGATCTTAGTTTCCACTGTTTAATTCAGTACAGACAACCTTGCCTGGTCATGGTTGCTGCTCACAGAGTTATCATGGATAGCCTGCAAGCTCCTGCGCATTTGATTCAGTTGAGTTTGGCTCTCGGGTCCCCCTTCCTTTCTTAGGCAAGCTACATTCCCCAAGTCTATTTAATGTAATAACAAAATGAAAATAACTAAAAATTATTATGTACTATGGTTGGGAGTGATAGGAAATTTAGAATCAAAGGTTTGTTCATATACAACCATTATGTTAATCTGAATTTCATTTTGAAATAGAAGATGAATATCAAAGATCACTTTCAACACTGCCTTAAATACTTAATAAGCAGTAATTTTGTTCTTGAAAATAAGAAGATACCTCTTTCATTCATTTTTGCGATTTTACTAACATGCTTAAGATTATAGTACTCAGTTTCACATTCACTACAACCACTTAATAAAAGCATTGAAAACACAATTTTTTTTTTATGGAGTTAGCCTTCCTTTAATTTTTCTAAAGTGAATTTATATTCATAAACTCCAGAAAAGGCAAGATCAGTTGTCAACCCTTCATTTAGAGTATTTTCAAATTTTAGCTGGTACAACACTTACTGTACCTTCCTGCTGTTATACACTGTATATGGATAATTATTGTTTTATTTAGGTCAAGGCTGTACAGTGTATCATTGGTTCTTGTATTCATGAGCAATAATTTTTAGCACAAAAAAGGGATCATTATATGTTTCTGGGAAACTTCCCACCTACCCCTTCCTTAAGCCAACATTTTGCCCTAAGTGAGAAGTAAGTGTTAACGTTGGCTTAGGGGATGGGTATGTGGGCAGCTTCCCAGAAAAAAGTATAATCATCCCAAAAAAGGACCTCTGTCCTTCACAGAGGCTAAAAATAGCAATGACAGAAAGAGGCCTCTGTGGATGAGAGGGAAAAAAGGAGTATTATTGATCATTGGGAATTTTAATGGGAAATTTTAACAGTAAAATTTTGTTTAACATCCCCTGGTGTCAATCACACTGCCCTTCGGTTGTTTTCCATAAATTACTTTCTAAATATCCTTAAAACTCCAAGAAAGCAATACCAACTCAGTAAAACTTCTGGCTCTTGAAATACAGTGACTTCTTATCAGCATGGTACTAGTATATTCTCTGACTCGTCTCCTTGCATTTTTTGTTGTAGTAATAAGGAGAATTTGTTTAATAATCAGGACATGTTATCTTTGATAATCAGTTCCTTTATTTGTGGCCTTTATGTTTAATTAAACAGTAAAATACAAGGCTCAGGAGTGCTGAGACTTAATTGTACAAGTTACTCTCAAACCATTCCCATTCACTCCCTTTTACTAATATAATTTGCTTTCAATCATTCCCATTTCAGTCTTTGAAGCCTTGCCTCTTATAGTAGTAATGTGTTTCTATTTTTTTTTGTAGCATTTAACCTGGACTTTTACACGGAAGTTCTAGACTTAAATTTTCTCTTGGAGCACATCAAGGATGACCCTTTTTCACAGAAATACAAAAAGCTAAATGAGGCTTTAGTCAGCTTAGTGGAAGATTATGGCCTTGTGTCTTTTAAAACACTGGATGTTCAAGTAAGGAAAACTTTCACCTTAATAATCCTTGTTATAAAGAGGGAGTGATTGGCCAAAAATAAATAAATAAACAACAACAACAACAACAAACAAACAAAAAAGAGGAGAGGCTTCCTTCTTGCTATTTGAGCATTTGCTTATATGAGTGTAGTTTTCAATATACTTACTGTCCAACTAAGCATTGGTGCATCACTATTCAGTTCGGCAGTTAGTCTATAGATATATAATGCTTGGCAAATTACTCTGGAAAGAAATTACACTTAAGGATGCATCATGGCTGAGGGGTCATCAGTGCTTCTCCTTCATCCGCTCATGGTTGCACACTTGCAACCCAGCGCTCCCGGGTTCAAGTTATGCTCTGACTACTGCCTGGATTTATTTCTCGGTTGTCCAAAATTCATATTATTGGCCATGCTTGCTTTTAAATAGCCAACAGGTTGACCTCTGCAAGTTGGCGTTTTTGATGCCGTTTTATTCTCTTTGGTTTATTTTGTTTTTGATTATTAGAGTGGATTGTCTGTAATTTCGCTGGAAGGTTAATTGCACTTCCACTGTAAGAAAAATCTTTACTTTACCTCGTCACTTCTTAGTGATGGCAGGTTGAGAATAGACCATTTTACCATCTGTAGTGGTCAATTATGAACCCCATTTATAATATTTGGTCCGAATAGTATCGCATTTATTCAAAGATGCTAGGCGCATTGACGTTATTGGTAACATCATTATAACCTGCTGTTAAATGAGATGACGAGCCTTCCATGCTAAACCGTCAACAATAAAAACAACAACAACAACAACAACAACTCCGTTCTATTATTAGTATTTTTTTTCTTTCAGCTAGCTGCAGTTCATCTTGTTGATGCACATCACTGTAGTGATCCTACAAAGTTTATTTCTGTGCTTCTGACTTCACTGTCCACTATGATTCATATTGAACTGCCTCATGTCAATGTCCTTTCCAAGATTGACTTGGTGGAGCAGTATGGAAAGCTAGGTAAAATAATTATTTTCCACTTTAAGTATTAAAACAATGTAGGTGATGTGTGCAGTGATCCTTCACTTTATAATTGTATGGGAGAGTCACAGAAAAGAATAAATAACAGTCAATTGTTGTACCTTAAAATGAAATTCAGGTTGAATTGTTTTGACCATATTTGAATTGCAGTTTCCTTTGTCTGCTAATCCTAATTATAACTCGTTTTTACGAATAATGATGGTTTGTGGCACAAAGGAAATGGACAGCATTATCCACAATGATATTTCCTAAATGTTGTGCCTAAATTAATTAAATTTAAGCTATGTTTATTACAACACAATAGCTCTCCCCCAGGGTTAGTGTGTGGGCTGTCTAGGGTATTGTGTGCAGGCACTTTACTTTGTTTACAGCATGGTTTCCTATTTCAAGTCATTCTGTGTTTGTTTCTTGCTACTGGGCAATTGTAGCTGATTTTATCCCTTGCCTGCCCATCGCTCTTGGCGTGGCAAATTAGTAAAGATCTTAGTTTCCACTGTTTAATTCAGTACAGACAACCTTGCCTGGTCATGGTTGCTGCTCACAGAGTTATCATGGATAGCCTGCAAGCTCCTGCGCATTTGATTCAGTTGAGTTTGGCTCTCGGGTCCCCCTTCCTTTCTTAGGCAAGCTACATTCCCCAAGTCTATTTAATGTAATAACAAAATGAAAATAACTAAAAATTATTATGTACTATGGTTGGGAGTGATAGGAAATTTAGAATCAAAGGTTTGTTCATATACAACCATTATGTTAATCTGAATTTCATTTTGAAATAGAAGATGAATATCAAAGATCACTTTCAACACTGCCTTAAATACTTAATAAGCAGTAATTTTGTTCTTGAAAATAAGAAGATACCTCTTTCATTCATTTTTGCGATTTTACTAACATGCTTAAGATTATAGTACTCAGTTTCACATTCACTACAACCACTTAATAAAAGCATTGAAAACACAATTTTTTTTTTATGGAGTTAGCCTTCCTTTAATTTTTCTAAAGTGAATTTATATTCATAAACTCCAGAAAAGGCAAGATCAGTTGTCAACCCTTCATTTAGAGTATTTTCAAATTTTAGCTGGTACAACACTTACTGTACCTTCCTGCTGTTATACACTGTATATGGATAATTATTGTTTTATTTAGGTCAAGGCTGTACAGTGTATCATTGGTTCTTGTATTCATGAGCAATAATTTTCAGCACAAAAAAGGGATCATTATATGTTTCTGGGAAACTGCCCACCTACCCCTTCCTTAAGCCAACATTTTGCCCTAAGTGAGAAGTAAGCGTTAACGTTGGCTTAGGGGATGGGTATGTGGGCAGCTTCCCAGAAAAAAAGTATAATCATCCCAAAAAAGGACCTGTCTCCTTCACAGAGGCTAAAAATAGCAACGACACAAAGAGACCTCTGTGGATGAGAGGGAAAAAAGGACTATTATTGATGATTGGGAATTTTAATCGGAAATTTTAACAGTAAAATTTTGTTTAACATCCCCTGGTGTCAATCACACTGCTCTTCGGTTGTTTTCCATAAATTACTTTCTAAATATCCTTAAAACTCCAAGAAAGCAATACCAACTCAGTAAAACTTCTGGCTCTTGAAATACAGTGACTTCTTATCAGCATGGTACTAGTATATTCTCTGACTCGTCTCCTTGCATTTTTTGTTGTAGTAATAAGGAGAATTTGTTTAATAATCAGGACATGTTATCTTTGATAATCAGTTCCTTTATTTGTGGCCTTTATGTTTAATTAAACAGTAAAATACAAGGCTCAGGAGTGCTGAGACTTAATTGTACAAGTTACTCTCAAACCATTCCCATTCACTCCCTTTTACTAATATAATTTGCTTTCAATCATTCCCATTTCAGTCTTTGAAGCCTTGCCTCTTATAGTAGTAATGTGTTTCTATTTTTTTTTGTAGCATTTAACCTGGACTTTTACACGGAAGTTCTAGACTTAAATTTTCTCTTGGAGCACATCAAGGATGACCCTTTTTCACAGAAATACAAAAAGCTAAATGAGGCTTTAGTCAGCTTAGTGGAAGATTATGGCCTTGTGTCTTTTAAAACACTGGATGTTCAAGTAAGGAAAACTTTCACCTTAATAATCCTTGTTATAAAGAGGGAGTGATTGGCCAAAAATAAATAAATAAACAACAACAACAACAACAAACAAACAAAAAAGAGGAGAGGCTTCCTTCTTGCTATTTGAGCATTTGCTTATATGAGTGTAGTTTTCAATATACTTACTGTCCAACTAAGCATTGGTGCATCACTATTCAGTTCGGCAGTTAGTCTATAGATATATAATGCTTGGCAAATTACTCTGGAAAGAAATTACCCTTAAGGATGCATCATGGCTGAGGGGTCATCAGTGCTTCTCCTTCATCCGCTCATGGTTGCACACTTGCAACCCAGCGCTCCCGGGTTCAAGTTATGCTCTGACTACTGCCTGGATTTATTTCTCGGTTGTCCAAAATTCATATTATTGGCCATGCTTGCTTTTAAATAGCCAACAGGTTGACCTCTGCAAGTTGGCGTTTTTGATGCCGTTTTATTCTCTTTGGTTTATTTTGTTTTTGATTATTGGAGTGGATTGTCTGTAATTTCGCTGGAAGGTTAATTGCACTTCCACTGTAAGAAAAATCTTTACTTTACCTCGTCACTTCTTAGTGATGGCAGGTTGAGAATAGACCATTTTACCATCTGTAGTGGTCAATTATGAACCCCATTTATAATATTTGGTCCGAATAGTATCGCATTTATTCAAAGATGCTAGGCGCATTGACGTTATTGGTAACATCATTATAACCTGCTGTTAAATGAGATGACGAGCCTTCCATGCTAAACCGTCAACAATAAAAACAACAACAACAACAACAACAACAACCACCTTTATTTACTTCACATGAATATATAAGATAGTGCTGACCTGCAAAGTAGCAGGAACACTAATCGATGAACAAAAAAAAAAAAAAGAAACGACTTTGACACTAGTTTCCTTTGCTCGTGTCATTATCTTAGTCCAAGGAAAGTATGTATCAAGTGATGAAGTCGATTGATCAAGCCAATGGATATGTATTTGGTGGAGTTGAAGAAGACAACAGAGGAAACTTTAGTCAACTGATGTCATCAGCTGTTGGAACGGATTTTGAATTCTTCAGGTTAGTGGAGGGCGAGGAAAGCCTTTATTTCTCTGGAATTTTGAATTTTATAGCAACTGCATTTTTAGAAAATGAGCTACGGTGTTTTACGGCGGGATGGCCAGCAAGTTTTAGTCTAAATAAGCCCAACAACTGTTGAGATCTTATAATCTAATATCACATGTCCGGTACTACACATTTGATTTAGTAACAGTTATTGAATGAGACTGAGTATCAATTGAAGAATTATGGAGATCGAGTAGGGTGTTACGGCCTCGGCGGATAACACCCCGAGAGACTCTTGATAATTCTTCAGATGATACGAAAGCCGAATTCAATAATTGTTACTTATTCTTCATTCAAAATAATTCCTAGTTTACAATCAAGCTAAAACATGCTTACCTCTGTAGATGGGAAAAGTTCATCGTCGATAGCGCATGTTTATTGGCAAATTTAGGAGATAAAAGGTTGTTTAGTTCTGCACATATTCTCCAAATAGCAGATGTCGTCCGTCGAGTTGTCTTCTTGCTGTTCTTGCTGTGTTTTTAGCCAATAGTTCGCCTAGTTCGTCCTCTTGAAACGAGTGAAATGTTCTGCCATTCTGTATCACTACAAAAAACACTACCAATAAACAACTCAACCTCGTTCCCTGGTCTTCTCGGCTAACGGTTCAATAATCCGTCAATTTTGCTGCACGATTGACGTCATCAGCTCACATATCGCAAAATTCTTCCAAATTTGGTTGACAGTAGCATGTTATGATGCATTATGCGTGGGATTTTAGCCAATCAGAAACGAAGAGATATTTTGAATGAATAATAAGTCATTTTATTAGCTGAAAGTTGTTTCTTGTTTCTTTTAGTGTTCTATGGAAACCCCCTTTCCTCCACCTACAATGGCGACGGAGTTTTTGATACTTTTGAGAGGTTATTTTCAAATGGGGGTACTGCGAGGAACACATTTAAAGTTGGGATGTTCTGTTATTTCCTATTTACAGCTCGTACGGTGGCACAACATTGCTTAGAGTAGGTGCCGTGGGGCCGGGTCAGGGAATGCTTCATTTCTCCCTTTTCAAGTCGGTACAACGTCACAAAGCGCCCTCAAGTCAAAGTGTCTTTTAAATACTAATTTTGACTCCGATTGTAGGTTGTCTTTTATTTGCTCAAGGAAGCCATCCTGCGGGCAGGTTGTTACATGTAAATGTTGTTGTTTATCTAACGTATTTACACTGCTCGTGTCCAATTTATCAGAACTGCTGCAGTTCAAGAAAAGTACATGGTGGGCAAAGACGAAAAACCGTAATCCATTGTACGGCAATTCTCTTTAACAATGCACTGTTGCAACAGACGTTGGCAGGACGAGCAAAGCGACAAAATTTAAGTTCTCCACAAACATGTACTTCAGATGTTTTTGTTTCTAATAAGCCTGTCAAAGAGTCAGGAACATCGTACTCATTTTATTGGGACAGTTACTCCAGCGATTGTGGACACCAAAGCCGATAACGGTCAATACAATTATCGGTAACCATACAGACATTGTACTTGTAGATGTAATATAATATACTTACATGTTCTATGTATAATGTTACAATAAGATAAAAATACATTTTTGAATATTGTTACAAACTTAATAACAACGTTTCGGCGTAGTTGACTTGAATTAAAAGTTCGACAGAGATCAGAGTAACACACTATTATAGATGTAAAATGAAGCTGGAGAGGGGGAGGGGGGAGTGTGGGGCTTATGAATATTTGAGAATTAATGTCAAAGTATTTGTCTGATTTTAATTTTGAGATTCCCTGTGGCATAGACCTGACGAAAACATGACGATTGGAAAATTTTCGTTGTCAGTGTCTTGAAAAATAAATCGAGCCCTGCATTTTCAAACGGACGCTCAGGGATGAGGCTGAAGTCCATTTAACAACCATGGCCTTAACGGAGTGAATGTGTTACTTCGTTAACTAAGGGTAAGCGCCAGAAATCGAAGAAAAATAACCTTTTTGGTGCCATGGGTAATAAGTTTTTCCGCTGATTATTAATTTGGTGGATTTGATATGAAGGAAAGTTTGTTATGATAAGTGTGAGCAATAGGTAGCTCTTGTACGTTGTACTGCATATGTCATGACCCATAAAAACAATAACCGATAACTTGTGGGAAATGAAGCCCGTATGTGTCTAAATACCAATTGAAAGCAACTTATTATTTGACAAGTTACAAGCTGAGGTTGCTCGCATAAACAAATTAAAAAAAACATGAAAATTGAATAAATGCGATGAAGATTATTNGAATTAATGTCAAAGTATTTGTCTGATTTTAATTTTGAGATTCCCTGTGGCATAGACCTGACGAAAACATGACGATTGGAAAATTTTCGTTGTCAGTGTCTTGAAAAATAAATCGAGCCCTGCATTTTCAAACGGACGCTCAGGGATGAGGCTGAAGTCCATTTAACAACCATGGCCTTAACGGAGTGAATGTGTTACTTCGTTAACTAAGGGTAAGCGCCAGAAATCGAAGAAAAATAACCTTTTTGGTGCCATGGGTAATAAGTTTTTCCGCTGATTATTAATTTGGTGGATTTGATATGAAGGAAAGTTTGTTATGATAAGTGTGAGCAATAGGTAGCTCTTGTACGTTGTACTGCATATGTCATGACCCATAAAAACAATAACCGATAACTTGTGGGAAATGAAGCCCGTATGTGTCTAAATACCAATTGAAAGCAACTTATTATTTGACAAGTTACAAGCTGAGGTTGCTCGCATAAACAAATTAAAAAAAACATGAAAATTGAATAAATGCGATGAAGATTATTGCAAATACTAAGACAGAAGTTATGAAGTTGCAAAGCCCTTCTTTTTGCAACTACTTAAGTTGCTTCTTTAACTGCGATGATCTTTTTTGTATTTATCATGATTTATTCGTCATTTCGCGGTTCAAATACATGAAATGATTATTTATTCATCATTTCATAAAAAAATGGAGTCCAGTGTTGGCAGGGTAATATAACGAACTCTGAGAATATTTCGTTTAACTCCGTGGAATTTTAAAAGGACAATCGGTCATGTTTGCCATAACTTGTAACACCCCCGATCTCCTCTTTATGAGTATATCGCTTTACAGGGCTGAAACGGGAACTAGTTCTTAGTTTCAGTTAGATTAGCAACATAGCAATTAGCTGATTTTGACTAAATTTTAAAACAACTAATTTGTGACGACTGGCTAGTAAACAACTGGAAAGGAAATCATGTTTCCAAAAACTTATGTTTACTAAAACCTTATTTTACCGTGAAGGATTTAAAAGTTCAATTCATAGCAAAATAAAAATAAATAAGTAAACATGCAAACAAAATTCTTTTAGGGCATTGCACCTTGCCGCACTAGAACTTGTGTCATTTGCCTTTACAGAGTAAACAGTCATCATTTACTGAAATATAATGGGCCGATGGTCATATTCAAGTATAGTTTCAATTTGTCCTTTTTCGATTCATTGTATTGTCAACACCGTTTACATGAAGTTAATTGCTTATGAAGATCGTGACCAGTATACAAATACCTACTTGGACATCGCATATCCTTGGTAATTTCCTTACTATAGATAGGTTAACATATTTGAAAATAGAAGGACCCAAATTCTTCATACTCTTCTCTACGGGGAAACTGCGGTGAAATTAAGAGGTAGTCAACATGTATTGGTCTTTGATTAAGATGCTATTCTTTGCAATGATTATTGTTTGTTTTCTTGGCTTATGGGTGTACGACAAACAGTTAATCGATGAGGAATTGCAGTGGCCTCAATTGGAAGGTATTTTTTGTTTCTTTTTACGAGTTAATTTAACCCAAGATTGAAAGAAAAAGGAGGAACTGTGGTAAATCTTGACTGATTCGTGAAGTGAACCGTTTTATAGTTGCCCCTGCGCGACTGGCGTTTACTTGATGATCGCTCCAAGTCACGTAGTTTGGCCGCTTTTAGCAATTAAAAAATGGCTACCAAACTGATGGACACTGCCTTAATAACCCCTGAAACAGTTGTTTATAAGGACAAATACACTCGGCACATCACGACCCCACAAGCTTCTAGTTTTAACCCTCATCGTGTTAAAATAAAGGTTTTTTTTAATTATCAGTTAAATGTAAAACTAAGAGAAGACAAAATCGGAAAAGATTATAACGGATTCTGGGACTTTTGAAAACCTGTTCAGCCTTCTGTTTTTTTTTTTCTTTCAGTTCGTACAAAGAAAAATAAATGTTCTCTTGGGTCATATAGTCCCTTTTTATTATGCGCGCGTAATTTCAGTCACCTATTAAACAGGCCACTTCCGAGTTCCAAAAACCCTCACTTTCAGAAATGAGGCCAAGTGCACAACCTTTCTTCTCAAAATGAGTTTTATTTGCATGAGAATGAAAAATCATTTTCATATCAAAGGCTGAGCACTTAACGTGGTTTTGATACAGAGGCCCGGGGAAACTTGGAAATGTTCACATGACGTCACGGCGGCCATATTGGTGTTCCAAAACAATGAAACGGCGGCCATGTTGGTGTCCCAAACAAGTCCTGCGGGACTTGAACTCCCTTCTTATGCAAATGCTTTCTTTTGTTCCAATAAATTTGCATCGATGCTGGCCACGTGAGTGAAAACACTCTATTAAATTAAACAATCACATTTATATCGTTAAAAATTTGCTACTTTTTCCCAGGCCCCGTTTGTTGAAAAGGTGGATAAACAAGGCTTCTCTATCCAGTGGACTTTTTAAAAGTCGTTTATTTTTTTTCCTGGTTGGTTTTGCCACTTCGAGACTTCGTCACTTGCTTGGTCTCTGCGCGTCTTCATGCACTGAACTGAAGCTCGCTTCGCTCACTTTTAAGAAGTTATGACAGGTCGAAGTGTAGCAAGTCTATCTATCCAGTTGATAACGCTTATCCGCTGGATAGCTAATTATCCAGTGGATAGCGCTATCCAACGTTCGAACAACCGGGGCCGGGAAATCACTTTGACATTACATGTCAACCTCAACTCGGCGCTCCATAATCGGCCACAAATTCTGCCAACGGTCACGATGGCCGCTTACTTGAGTCCTGGCGCACAATTATTCACTCGTTTTTTAACCAGAAGCAAATCGGCTCTCTACAATGGGGCGGTTCTCTTAACCTCTGTCCCCAGGGTGGCAACTGTGGAACAGTGTTACTGTTCTTTATCGAGGAAATTTTGTGACACAATTAGAGAGATATATTCAGAATCACTTTATATCGCAAACTGGCTCGGTCAGTAACTGTTTTTACTACGCGACGAATTTTACTTTCATTTGTCCTTAGAACCACTCCAAAATAATCGCTTCATGCCAGTTCCATATAAAAAAAAACAACTATTTTGGACGTAATTGCGACGTAATTCCCATTTGATGTTTGCCATAAACGTAAGTCTACTGTAAATAGGCGATCGCCACCCTCTCAACACATATAGACCTTGTCACGGTTTTCGACGCCATCTTGACGAGTAGGCAAACGCTTGAGAAATTATAGTGTTTGTATGAAAATCTAATGTCGAATAATTTCCGTAGAACGTCTGTTTTGAAAAAATATGAGTTGTAAACCAAAGCTACAAAACATAGGATTGTACTAAAAAAATTTGGGGGCGTACCTGTGCTTAAATTTCTTCAGAGGCTTGCTTTAGATTTTCCATACATTTGTGCGTAATTTTTCCCGTGACATTCTTTTAATAGAGACAAATGTATAGAAAATTTAAGAAGGTTGTTTTAGGTCTTCTAGCGTATGTAACGCCCTAAATTTTTTTCATTAGAATCCTTAGGAGTGAAGCATTAGTTTACAATTCATTATATGTTTTTCAAATTAAAACAGCCCTTCTACGGAAATTATTTGACATTAGATTCTCATACAAACACTGCAATTCCTCACGCGTTTGCCTACTCGTCAAGATGGCGTCGAAAACCGTGACAAGGTCTATTGCGAGAATGCTGAGATGATATTGTGAATTTTTCTCCAGGACTTAATAATACGCCTTTTACAGACCGACCTTTATCTTTGAACTTCCTTATGCTGAGAAGAAAACAACTCTTGCAAGACCAGTGCTTCAGGAAACCACAAAACCCTCTTTACATTGAAGAAGCCGACTTTTCCCGCTTCATTGTAATTGAAAAGTTGAGGTTTGTATTTTGTTTCATCCCAAAAGTCTCTTGTGCAACTTGGAAAGGAGTTCTTTATGCTGCAGAAAATATGGGAAAAGCTACTGGGTTTAACCCGCACAGAAGAATACTGTTTAAGTGGCTCAGTGATTACACCCCTAGTAAAAGAAAAGAAATTTTAGACAGTTACTACAAGGCCATGTTTGTTCGTCACCCGTTCGAGAGACTGGCGTCAGCTTACAGAGATAAAAAGAAAAAAAAGTGGTTCCAACGATTAATCTATCCCGAGAACGAAGAATTGTGGGAAAAGATCAAATTTTCGGCCTTTATAAGGCGTGAGCTTCTAACTAGAAACAAAACGACTCTTCAAACTAACCAGCACTGGCGTTCATATGAGCAGATTTGCCCATGTGAAGTGAAATTCGACTTCATTGGACACTTTGAAAACTTGTTCGAGGAAGCAGGACGGCTTCTGAACATAATTGGTGTCGATGACTACGTAAAGTTTCCCGAATATCGTCCGTCCAAGACACAACCGTACATGCAGGAATATTACTCCGAGCTTACCACAAGCGAGATATCGCAGTTGTATGAAATCTTTGAGTTGGACTTTAAACTGTTTGGATACGACAGGCTTCCTGGTCCTTTATTAAAAGTTAATAAAAAACACAACAGTGTCAGAGAAAAGTAACCAGGAAACAGGAAGGATAAATAGTTCATTGTTTGTTTGTTTGCTTCCCTCCGATGCAGCTGTTGCAGGGGCGTAGCCAGGATTTTCCCTGAAGTACGCACACTTTTCTCAATCCCTGTCCCCTACCTGACAACGTTTTGATGCCTTTATATCTAGCCGGATTTATGAAAACCGTACCATCGGACTCCTGGTGCCCACACACCTTAAACTGACTGAACTAAAGCAAATATCGCCAAGAAACTCAACTCTTACCCATGGTTCTCTTAAGGTGACTCTCTTCTTGGTTCCTGATTAGCAAAAGAAACATTCAAGTCCATCAAAAGACACTCTAGCTGCTTGAAGGCCCTAAATGACGGAGGATGCTTGAGACTTAATCAAGTTCTAAGCAGAGAATTCAAGGTTAAATCACCCCCCCGCCCCCCACCCGACTTCCTCCACCCTCCCCAACCTAGCACGTGCTTGAGGGGAATGCTTTCATTGGCCAGTGGGCCTCAAACATTACAAGAATTTGACATGAACAAACTAAAGGCAGACATGACCACTGCACTGACTCTCCCAGAGCAAGACTAACGGAAGGTACCACGCTATTGCAGCACCTTCCCCCCGCCTAGGGATTGACATGGAGGCCCCTTTCGAACCCATGGCGAGTTAGCTCAGGGACTGAGCTTGACAGTGAGACCAACCAGGACAGCAAGCCCCCTATATTTTTTCTCACCTCAGTGACCAGAAACCTGGCGATAGCCAGGTTCCTGTGCGAATATTCTGGCCCGTTTTGAGGTATGTTCTCAAAAATTCTGCTAGATATACATCCACATTTAGATTGCAGCTTTCTGCGCAATTTCCCTGCCTTTTCTCGAAATATATCAGTCAATCACGCGTCGCTTCCCTGGAAACCGACATTTGAGTGTAAAAAAGAAACGTCAGTTGTTTAAGAAAAAGAATATTTCAGAGAAACAAGCATAGTTAAATGAATTGATGCAAACTGTACTTTCTAAATGTATTTGCTGTTTTCATATACTAATTCGCCTTTTTATTAAATAAAATCAATACTTTAATTTTCTTACCCTCGACTTTTCCAGGTAGGCACGTGCGTATCGTGCGTTCAGACAGCTACTCCCCTGCAAAGCCTTTATTTCTGGAAGTCATACATTACGGTATTGCTTTTATTAACTTCCAGACACTAAAATAAGATGTTCATGCTTGGAAAATAAAGACTAAAAAAAAGCAACGAATAGTACCAAAAATCTCTCATAATGATATTCCCATGATTTACTAGTAATACATCTGACGACTTTTATACATTTCAGTACTGTCTGATATAGTTTGTTGTTGCACAGGT
>CALNXI010001059.1:0-12729 GCA_942486025.1 Porites evermanni | reverse complement strand
GAATATAGGGGTGCAGTTACCATGGACGCAAGAACGTGTCGAAGAAAACGTGGGCAGCTTATGCTAAATCAAAATAAACGACATTTGAGAGAATGCAAGTGACTTTTCTTACCAAATCTTTGTTCTTTAAACTACAATTCCCGAAATATAATTCGCAGAATCTATAAATCCTGTGTTCGCCGAACCCCGAAACTGTCTCTTTCTCTTTTCCCTGTAGTCCCGAATCCCGGTTTTCAAAGAAGCCAGATAACTTGATGGGGCCCTTTAATTTTTCGCGCTCTGGTAAGGTTGAGATAACTGTAACTGTTTTGACGAGGACCAATCACCCTACAACTAAATCCACGGATTCATTAGACCTTTTATTTGTGCCATTTATGTTCTCCACTCCCATGGTAACGCTTATAGGTTAGCAGTAGGCCACGTGAATGTATACATTTAAAAGTTTCCACAACTGGCACATTAACACCAGACTAAACAAACCTACCAATGGTATCCTGCAGCATGTGGGTGAGTCTGGTGTTACGGTAAGGTATGTGAGAGCCCTGTTCCGATAATGCTCCTAGTACATCAGCCAGGGCGCTCAAACTGTAACGAAACAAAGTACCCGTTAAAATAGCTCCGGCAGAATTGTTGACCCAACACTGGTGGGTTATATTACCGATGTCGGATGTTCGAAACCGGAACGTAGCACCGATCAACGCAAATCATAATTAAGTGCGCGTTAATTCGGTAAAGTATAGCAACAAAAGAAACGTTGTTGGGTGAGAATTCGAAACAAATCAGTTCTCTGTATTTAAACATATCACATGAAAAACCGAGCATCGTAGCAAAACCTAGACTACGAGTAGTCCCCCATTTTTCCTCAGGGATAGTAGAGCGAGCCAAACGCGAGCACGCATGAAAATCACCCCACGAGAGAAAAGGCGACACGCGGCGGGAGAGATTTATTTTTTCAGTTTCAGCTTTTTCCCTTTTTTCTCGCTACATTTCGCTCTCTCTGCAGTATGGCGTGTTTGCACCATGCGACTAATCAAATGAATCTTTCAGTTTTGAATGATTTCAGTCAATCCAAAACACTGAATCTGTTTGAATGGGACTTGAGATACCCAGACGGAGTTTATCACAAGTCAAGGAGACCCACACCGTTAAATCTTATGAAGTTGGTTTCATTATCTAATACAATAATAATCAAACTTAATCAAGAGCACCCGTATAGATTCTGTAAAAGAATTCACTATTTCAAAACTGATTCCGTTGGCGTTGCACTACTGGGATCAAATTTAAATCTGCATCCCTGAAAGCATAATGAGCCGTGAAGTTTCGGCTAAAATGAGGCCGTCTACTACTTCTAAGAATTTGGTCCGAATGAAAAGTCTTTGGATGGATAAAATTCTATGATGGCAACGACTAACGGATTCAATTTTCAAATGAGTCATCAGTAGAATCTATAAGGTGCAAGTGTGCCTGACCTTGTGGCCAACCTAATAACTAGTGTTATTTTCAAGTACAGGTTTTGTTTTAGGGGGTGGAAATAATAGCCACGCTCGTAAATTACGTCCCAACACCCTTGTTTTAACTGTAACATCAGCTGCACTGCCTGTTTTAAAGATACTGTAGACTGGATACATCAAGATCCATCGAGGGTAACCTCTTTCCCTGGGTACTTTCCGACTCATCTCTCGCTCCGCAGGAACGCCGAGAGTACCCTGGGAACGAGGTGGCCATCGAGGAAAGTCTTCACACTCACGGACGGCATTCACTCAGGTCTGAATTGAGGTACATCACATAACAACCAACCACAGATATCACAAACGACTGGAGTTGTAACGGGGTTTCATTCAGTACT
Organism: Porites evermanni; assembly: GCA_942486025.1. NCBI lineage: Eukaryota > Metazoa > Cnidaria > Anthozoa > Scleractinia > Poritidae > Porites > Porites evermanni. Next base: position 10,883 of record CALNXI010001059.1, on the reverse strand, counting down.
TTAGAACACTATGATATTGCAAATTTCGGCGTATAGACTGACTAAATATTCTGCACTGAAATCGACACGCAAGAAACGAGACTAAATTGTAATCAGTTGTAATCAATTGTCCAAGAAACACAAACAACAAAACAAAACAACAACAAGGAAGCAAGACCTATACATACCTTTTATTGATATGCGAAGTTTCTCTTAACGCTGCTCCAGTTACTCCAGACATTCCTTAAATCCAGCAAAACACAATAAATAAACAAAAATATATATATGTTATTCAACTTATTATTCAAAGTCCAGTTTGTGAACTCATAACAGAAGACTACGATTAGTTCAGGACTTGGTCATGCAAGGCGTAACTATCAAAACTAAAGAAGAATGCAAAAGATACAGAAACTATTCGTTCTAAAAAATATCATTATGATCTCTAGAGTTAATTTGTTAAGTGGCTCTTAGATTTGGCCGACCAAAGACTTGCTTTGCTAGTTTAAAACCCAGCGTTCTTGACTGGCGAAAATAAACACGATTAAATATTAAAATAGCACGAGCTAGCTCTTGGGATGTAGCTAAAACTTGTCTTTTTGCCAAGCTCATAATCAAATTCAGCGCAGTTATCGCAGGGTGTAAGAACTTACAGTTGAAGCCAAGTTAATCATAAACCCACAACTAGCGATTAATTCTTTCAATCATAGCACCCTCAATTTGAAATTAAAAATTCCTGGTCTTAATAAGGCTCTTACCAACACATTCACTTCCGGCCAAGTCGACAAGCTGTAGTTTAGTTTTAACACTCTGTTTGCCGTTAGTGGAGGAACCATTTGTCCGCGTGGGGGAGGGAGATCTGGATCGAGCAGTAGCGGTACCAGGTGCTGGAGATCTAGGGAGAATTTGACGACGTTAGTAGTAACACAATTATTTACAATAGGCAACAAGTTCCAAAGACTCTCGTCATTCGAAACGAGACTGAGCGCAAAACCCCTTTTTGTGAAAATTAGTTTTATTTGCATTTGAATAAAAACCATTTTCGTGTCAATGGCTTCGCACTTAGCCTCGCCTTGAAAGAGAGGCTTGAGGCAACTTGGAAATGGCCTATTAGATTTTACGCTTTGCAAAGGTCAGCACCGTGGTGCAACTTTCCCATGTGACAATTGTTCTACATACAAACAATCATACAACTTCTTGCACGCTAATTGTCTGCTTATTTTATTATTCTGGATACAGTACATTGCATGTCAAGTGAACCAAATGAATATCCACAAAAAAAAAACAACAACAACAACAACAATCTCTTGCCTATCGTCAAAGAAAATGTAAGAACAACATCAGAACATTTGAGATTTTGAGATGTGTTAGATGGCAGATAGCATTGCGCTGCTGCCGGCCTACGCAAGCGCCTAGACAATTGGCAGTGGCGGATCTAGACCTTCAGGTAAGCGGGGAGGGGGGTCTCAGAAAAATCTTTTTCCGCTCTTTGGGCCTCAGTGTGGGCTAAAAATAAGGGGGAGCCCCCCCCCGGGCTCCTGCCCTGGATCTGCTACTGATTGGTATACTATGCAGCGGTTTAGAGTGACTGAGACGCAGGCTAATGGCCAAGTGCAAAGACTAAAATCTGGTGAACGCAGTTTGGAAAACAATAATCGTCCAAAGAAGGAAACAAATAGTACAGAGTGAATGTTCATTTATAATAACCAGCGAAAGACCAGCGAAAGTTCTTGGCATCATATTGTCACAATATGTTAAAGAAAGCTGTCAAAAAATAGGCAACCTACCGTGAACGTCTTACCGACGCAGACTTGCTTTTGGGTGCGGGAGACTGGGATCTACTACTGTGTCCAGCTGAGGGCGTGGGAAGTGTTCGCCGTGATCTGGTTGGAGTTCCTCGGGGGGAGGGTGCGGCATCACTCGACACGGAAGACGTGGTGGTGTTATTAGTTACAGTGTAAATTGTTAACTGCACAATTAGATGTGAACGACTCGAATGCGCATGCACCATCGTTGCGTCTTCATGACGTCGCTTCATGCCATAATAGACGACAGCCATGACTTCTTGCACCGTGTTTACAGGTCTAAGGGAGGAAAACGTTCATTAGTTGAAGTTAGCTTCAAATAGACCTTGTTCCGATACGGTGGCCATATTGAATTAATTCGATATAGGGAGTAAGTTTACGAGCGCTTTTCTGGACATTTTTTCTTAAAGTTTTCTTAGAATAAGATTGTAATGGGAAAAAAGATCCTTCTGCCGTGTTTGGATGTAATAACGATCGCCTTTTTCCAGTTTAGTATCAGAAATATGGTGTTTCACTGTATATTTCTGGGGATAAAGGCGATCATTATTACATCAAAACACGGCACAAGGATCTTTTTTTCCCATTACAATCTTATTCTAAGAAAACTTTAAGAAAAAATGTCCCGAAAAGCGCTCGAAAATACAAACGAAATGTGCTCATGCCCCCTGGGCATCCTATAATACTCCTTAAATCGAATTAATTCAATATGGCCGCCGTATCGGTAAAAAAGGTCTATTAAGTTTTCGTTACGCTCTAATGAAATGAATCTGGGTAAAAACGTCAAAGGTGAGAATCTAACCGACTTCGTTCAACAGGTAATTTTTTATACTGTGTTACTTATATGTGTAAAAGACTGATGCAATCTAATTGAATTCCATTTAAATAAACACTTCCTAGAACTTATCTGTATAGCAGTTTACTATACTACGAGTATTATCAGTAAATTTTATTAAAACGGTACAATTTAATTGAATAGAAGATCCTATATATAAAAGCACGTCAACTTACAATACAAATGATCAAGAAATCGTTCGCGCTGGTACTACAGACGATGCGGAAATGTAAAGGACACGCAGGTAATTTAGTCTGCGAGAAAAAAACTATGAAAGCCATTTATGACCATTTTCCAAGCGTTTTCAAACATTTGACAGTGATAAATACCTGGTAACAAGAGACGGTATTTCGGTCGCTCCCTCGCTACTGGTAACAATATCAAGCTGCAGAAACAAACAGGTAGACAGTTAAAAAATTGAAGGAAAAAACAACAAAAACAACAGACAAAAGACGTAACAATCTCGGCTGTTCTTTGTTTATTCAGAGAAGCTCTTAAAACTTATCTGTACAACAAGCAAGTCTACTGGGCTGCACTTCAACAACGAAGAACGCGCTGGATTTGGCTATTTTACAATTGCCCCATCTAAGGTAACCCAAGGCAGTCTTGGATTCTTCATTCCACCCAGTGGATTCCGGATTCTAGGTACTATATTCCAGATTACTCAGTGGCGGATCCACGGAAGGGGCCCGGGGAGATTGGGGAGCACATGTTCATAAAGCAACGCGTGATGCGCTCCTTATGGTGGCCAATATATTTATTTACGCTTCGCGTTTTGGTGGTAATATTACTGGGCGTAGACAGAATTTTGGCTAATCATATCCATCTTAGATACCAGGAAATTGTGACTCACAGGCGAGTAGTCATTTAATCAGTGATTTTTGAATGGGTTTCTAGCGCAGCAATTTCGCTTACAAGGCCATGGGCTGGATAGGAAAATTATTTACATTTTCTTCGGCATCATAGAAACATTATCGGGTTACTTTATTGTAAGTTGTATGTAACCGCGAGATGCTATATAAAGCCGATTACAATGTAGCAAGAGCAAGAGCCGGAAGTAATAAATGAACTACTGAGAAATGTTGCAATAATGACTAAATCTTCAACCGGAACACTCTTCGTCTTTCTTGCATGATTGGTTTGTTATTTACCCAAAAATGTGTTTGTTTGTCTTGCATGTTGTCCTTGGACCAACAACGTCGGCTTTACAAAGTGACTCTGCTTCGTGTGAATTCGTCTTTGAATCCTTTAATATATTAATGGAAGATGAGACACATCAGAAAAGCTGTGGAAAATAGTGCTACTGAAACGTTTGAGATAAAAGGTAAAAGAAACTCAGCTCATTTTTCATTATTGCAGCGAATAGCCAGCCTTACTGCGCCTGAACTTCGCGCCTACCATGCACAATTTTCGTTATAGCGTTACCCTGTGAGCAGGGGTTCTTTCTGGCATAAGGCCGTTCGGGTGGCTTGTCAGTCGTGTAGTCCCGTTTCTCTCGGGGCGTAAACAAACCAACTAAGCGACTTACACGCCACGAAAACGACTTTAAAAATGCTAAAAGCCACGCCAGAAAGAAACCCCTGCTCGCAGGATATGTTAATTAAGTTAACAACTATGTTCCTATAGCAAAATTAGAAATAATAAAAACTAAAACAAAAACTAAACCAACCTTAATGGCTACGTTACAAGCCGTTGCGCATAAATAAAAAAATGTATATAAAAATGTATTTGACTGGACTAGCTATAAAGCCTCATGTTTTATTTTAGTTATGAGTTAATATTATATGCTCTTTACGCGCATGATCCAACATCACATCTTTCGGTTTTCATAATCAAGGGCAACTTAATTTTTTTGACGGAAAACAGACAAGTCATATTATACAAGCAAACAAGGCAGCGAATTAGGAAGTGTAGATGGCCGGTCTACTGTTCTAAGATAAGTTTTGATTCTGGGTGCTTTCCAACTGGCTTCAACAGCTGCAGGTGCAACTTTATGATTCTGTTGTATTTTCATTAAATAAAGAATATTCAAATAGGTATAAAATTGATGAGAATTTTAAAAGGTCCACCTGCTTTAGGTATTCAAAAAGACTGCACATTTCTGTTGATTGACCAACTCGGAAAATCAGAAGAGAATTTGTCTCTCTTATAATTAGCTTAAGCGTCAGATTGCCTGCTCAAGTTATTTTCTTATTAATCTAATATGCACCGAATTATTTGTTCAAAGTGATGTTATGTTTCATAAATATGAGAAACACAGCGTGTTTTCTACGACGCTTTGGCTGAACTCTTCCTGATCGCTGTCATCCAACATTGATTTACGACATCAGTATAGAATAAAAGTCGCGGAGTCGCCGACGTTCCTCCTGGCGAAACCGCGTCCCAAGGGGCGAAGAGCAACTGGAGAAACGGCTGAATTTGCAGGATAGCCGTGTGGCCGGCCCACAAACGGCGTTTGTGGGGAGGGTCGAAATACGAGCTCCCCCTAAAAACGCCTGCGTGGGAGGCTAGGTGGCCGCTTACAAGAAACATAAAACGAAAGAATACGTCGAATATCTGCCGTTTAAAAAGTGGTCGCGGTCGTTTAAGGGTGACCAATGTTATTCAATCGTCTAAAAAGGGATTTTATCCTTGTCCGATCGCTATAACATTTTCACCACTAACTGACTTTGGATTGAAGTTTGTCAAAATGCAGTGTTGAGTAAAATCGATATCACCATGACAACAATAAAGAAAAAACGCTGAAATCAATAAAAGCCGAAAATTACGCTATCTAGACCTGCCACTGAAAATCCGACACCAGGAACTTAAAGTGTGGGGTTAAGCAGCTAACCTCCGTGAGAAGTATTTCTGCAAGGAAATAACTTTGTTGCAATGAATAGATGGCAGTAATTGCAATCTTTCTTTCTTTGAATTCCGCGCCAACTATTAATCCGGTGGTGGAGTTGGTCTGTATGTTTCTAGCAATTTGAATTTTAAATTTCGATGCGATCTTGATTTTTCGTTACCAAACGTCGCAGAATCTTTGTTTATTGAAATTGTTAAGCCCCAGGGAAAGAACATTGTTGCTGGTGTGATTTACAGGCCGCCAAACCAAAACGTTGATGAATTTTTAACAATGACCAATGAGCTATTAAGTAAGATTTCAAAAGAAAATAAGGTATGTTATTTAATGGGTGACTTTAACTTAAATCTAATGAACCACCAATGTCATTCCGTTACTGGTGAATTTTTAGATGCGCTATATTCAAATATGTTCTTTCCATTGATTACGCGCCCTACAAGAATAACTTGTCATTCGGCAACTTTAATTGACAACATTTTCGTCAACCAATTTTTCGATAGATCCAGGAGTGGACTGTTTTTCACTGATATTTCTGACCATCTGCCTATATTTTCTATTCATTTCGACACCTCAATCTCAGCATCTAATGAAACTGTTTTTGTTCGAGATGTAAATCAAGTCAACACAACTAAGTTTCTATCGCACTTGGAGAGAATTGACTGGTCTCAGTATGCCACTCTTGATGATCCAAATAACGCCTATAACAGCTTTTTCAAACAATACTCTACGGCATATGACTCATGTTTTCCTTTAAAAAAAACTAAGGCGAGCAATTACCGTTTGAGAAAGCCTTGGTTATCGAAAGGACTTCTGAAGTCGATAAGAACGAAAAATAAGTTATATAGACAGTATCTCACTAATCAATCTTTGCATTATGAAATTCGTTATAAAAATTACAAAAACAAATTGAATCACTCATTAAGAATCGCTAAACGTATATATTACGAAAAGAAAATCGATGCTTCTAAATCAAATGCCAAAGCTACATGGAGAGTTCTAAACGAAATTATTAAGACAAAAAAGAAAGCGTTTAAAATCAATTCCATCTTTAAAGTTGACAACCAAGAAATTACGGATCCAGTAGACATCGCTAATAGATTCTGTAGTTATTTTTCTAATATCGGACCTAATCTAGCCAAAGAAATTCACTCGTCTGTCTCTCACCGCAGTTTTCTCTCTGGTCACTTTTGTCAATCGGTGTTTTTTGATCCAGTGACTCCAAATGAGCTATTGGAAATTTCCAATGCTTTTCGACCAGGTAAGGCAGCTGGCCATGATAGAATTCCCATTTCCATCATAAAAAAGTCAATTCAAATTATAGCCGTTCCTTTAGCTCATATAATCAATTTATCTATCTCTCATGGCATTGTTCCCGACCATATGAAAATTGCTCGCGTGATACCACTCTTTAAAGCCGGTGATCGATCACTCTTTACGAACTATAGACCGATCTCGATTCTCCCTAGCTTTTCTAAGTTTCTTGAAAAGGTTGTTTATAACCGTCTTTATAATTATTTAAGTAAACTAGAAATTCTATGTGATAATCAATTTGGCTTCAGGAAAAATCATTCAACTTCTTTAGCATTGATTGACCTATATGAAAAAATCTCCCTTGCTCTTGATCGCAATGAACATGCCGTTGGCGTTTTCCTTGATCTTTCTAAGGCCTTTGATACCGTCGATCATAATATTCTGCTTGACAAACTCGAACACTATGGTATACGTGGCGTGGCTCTGGACTGGGTTAGAAGCTACCTCTCCAACAGGTTGCAATTCGTTCAATTTAACGGTCAATGCTCCTCTCCTCAAACTATCTGCTGTGGTGTCCCCCAGGGATCTATTTTGGGCCCCTTGTTTTTCTTGCTCTATATTAATGATTTAAATAATGTATCGTCGCTCGTCGAGCTGATTTTATTCGCTGATGATACTAATTTATTTATGTCCCATAAAGATCCTGTCTACCTGGCAGCCTCACTCAATTCCGAACTTAATAAATTATCCACTTGGTTCAAGGCAAACAAACTCTCCTTAAACCTAAAGAAAACAAACTTTATGTTATTTAAGCCTAGACAGAAAAGGTATCATTTTCCAATGCAAGTATGCATAAACGAACAGAGAATCGAACAGGTTAAGGAAACGGTCTTCCTCGGTGTAGTCCTTGATGAACATCTGTCTTGGAAACCGCACATTTCTCAAGTAGCTCGTAAAATCTCGAAATCAATAGGTGTCATTAATAGAGCAAGATTTTTTCTACCTAAACCGTGTCTAAAAACTCTTTATTATTGTTTAGTTTATCCTTATCTTCATTATTGTATTATTGTCTGGGGATCTACGTACAAAACCAATCTTCGCCGTCTTGTCTCTTTGCAAAAGCGAGTTATCAGAATTATTTCTAAATCAACTTTCGATTCTCATTCAGACCCTATTTTCAAAGAATTAGAGCTACTAAAACTTTCCGATATTAGACAGCTAGAATTAGGTAAACTTATGTTTTCTCTTAACCATTCTCTTTTGCCTTCAAAGTTCAACAATTATTTTTCTTTAAACAAACAAGTCCATAGCTATGCCACTAGACACGCGAACGATTTTCACCTTCCTTCTTGTAGAACAAACCTTCGTAAATTTTCTGTCAGTTTCCAAGGACCTACTTATTATAACACTATAGAAAATGATATTAAAGAATCTAATTCTCTCCACTTATTCAAAACGAAATTGAAAAAAAAATTATATATGAATTATTAGTTATAAATCTTGTAGTAAATAGTTATATTTCTTCCATGTCTGATATTATTTTTATACTTATTGTTACTTGTACCATACCTTATATTTTGTCAACTCAGTCTATGTAATTAGTTAATTTATACTTACCTTCATTGTATTTTGCTTTCGATCCTGGCCTTACCGTTACTGTTAACTTTATTTTTACTCTGAGGGAGCCCAATGTCTATAAGCCTCATGGTTTCTTTTTGGGCTTCCTCGCCACTTTCATTTGCTTTTGTGTAACTGTCTTTTTTTATCGTTATTTGTATTTTGTGGTAAATCAAATAAAGTTACAAAGTTACAAAGTTACAACCTTCTCTATGTTAACAACTTGTGTTCCTATAGCAAAAAAAAGCAAAAACAAAAAACAACCTCAACAGCTACCTTAGAGTCATTGCGAACCCAAAAATGTCTTGTTACTTTTTTTTTTATGTTGTACTTAACGTATGCTGTTGCGCATTATCTAAAACATCACCAAACACGATTTTCATATATCAGGGGCCGCTTATTTTTTTTTTGCGCAAAAAAAGACACCTGCATACCCTCAAGCAATCAAGACAGCGAATTAACATGGTAGAGTGGCCGGTCTGATGTTCTATGATAAGATTAAAGTAGTAGTTTCCAGTGGAAAGTAGAGAGCTGCGAATAAAGCATGACATTTCGATTAATTTGCATCAGGTGCAAGATATTTCGATTGTTGATATTTGACATTAAACGTGTCAAATACTGTGCATGTAATGCTACACGACACGAAGGCGATCGATAAAAACTGATCTTTGAACCGAAATAAGTGTTTATATCAAGCTACATTGCATAAAAGTCACGAGTAAGAACAAATCAGCGTATTATTTGCCTGAAACCTCTCCACGATATAGTTAAGAGCACGCGAGCGTTGAAGATAGTGAAAGAGTGAATTTCCAATCGAGTTCAATATTAAACTGGTTCAGACACATATAGACACATATATTCAGCCACTATTCACCTCGATTTCAAAGCAGAATTATTAAATATTTGCCTTGGCAGCTATTACTGCTTCCTGATAGGCTTCAACTGCAGGTGTAACTATATAATATTGACTGGTTTTCATCAAGGAAAGTAAATTCAAATAGGAAAAAATGACGGTAGAACAATTGTCTGTCCACTTGCTTTGGGCAAAAAAACTGAGCTTTTGTGTCGATTATTCAACTCGAAAAGCCAAACTGGGTGACAATTCTTTTCCCTTCGCTTAAACGTCAGCTTGCCTGCTTATTTTGATGTTCATTTGAGGTACATCGAGGTAAGTTTCACAAACGTGACTAACATAGTTTGTCCATTACGGCGATTTGGCTGAGCTTTCAACGTCATTCGTCATTCACATGACTACTAAGACAACTTTAACGATAGTAAAAAGAAAGTTCTGTAATGAAAGAAACTCAAGATGTCCACTCATCATACATCGCAATGGCAGTCCTCAACGGTCTCCTATGTTTTGTCGCTATATTCCTGAACAGTGTCACCATTAAGGCCTTAAGAAAAACTTTGCCTCTACCAAAACAGCTAAAAACATTACTCCTGAGCCTGGCTATTTCGGATCTAGGAGTTGGCTTACTTGTGCATCCTCTGCACATTGCATTGATCATAATGGATTTGAAACAAATTTCTCACAACGGACACGCTTATGATGCCACGCAATACGCGTTTCTTGTTGCGGCAAATTTACTTATTCATGCTTCACTTTTTGGTGTGATAGCACTTGGCGCAGACAGATTTTTGGCCATTCATCTTCACCTTAGATATCAGGGACTTGCGACTCACAGGCGAGTAGTCGCTTCAGTGATTTTAATATGGATTTCTAGCGCAGCTATTTCTTTACCAAGGCCGTGGGCTGGTAGGCAAATTATTTACATTGCCTTGGCCATCAGAGACAGTTTATGTCTTGTTATTGCAGCGTTGCTTTACTGTAAGTTGTATGTAACCGCACGACGCCATATGAAGCAGATTACAACACAGCAAGGGCAAGACCTTGGAAGGAAAAAGGAACTTTTACGAAATGCTGCAACGTTAACTAAATCTTCAACCGGAACACTCTTTGTCTACTTGGCGTTGCTGATTTGTTATTTGCCAAATGCATGTCTTTTAGTGATGTATTCAATCCTTGGGCAAAATACCACCATAAAGACAATGCAGCTTTATACTGTGACCCTACTTTTTTTGAATTCCTCTTTGAATCCTCTCATTTATTGCTGGAAGATGAGACACATTCGGCAGGCTGTTATGGACATATTACGAAACATAATGAGAAGTCTTAACTGGCAAGAATTATAACCGAGGATGTGTCCTTCACATAAATACAGTGACATTTCTTGATCTTAAGTCAGACGTTATGCCTTTGGAGAGGAAAAACAGCGTGCAAAGAAAGTCGTGTCCGACCCCGGGTGTCCGACAGCCCGGGGCTTGTGGATTTTGCGATCGGGCTAGTGAATTCTGTGCTTAACTTGCAAGTGACTTGGAATGATTCTTCTGTTTTCATTACTGTCATCAAAAAAGGAAGAAAGTTTTTCTCTTCTGCAGGTTGTACACTTAAAAAAAATCTAAAAGAAGAAAGACTCTTAGAATTATTGAAAACAGTAAGTGACAATTACAGCACAGTTCCCTTTCCTCCAGAGAGTGTTGGAAAAGTTGGAAA
>CALNXI010001058.1:87535-154158 GCA_942486025.1 Porites evermanni | reverse complement strand
AAAAGAAAAAAAAAAAAATTAGGAGGATAAAAAAAAAAAAAAAAAAACAAAAAAGAAAACAAAAAAAAGGAAAAAAAAACAAAAAGCTAAAGAAAAATGATTTATTAAAAGGGGGAATAAATAATTGAATAAAGAAAAATGAGGGGGGGGGGGGGGGGGGGGGGGGGGGGGGGGGGGCTTATTAACTTATTAGAGAGGGGGCTCAATAGAGAATTTACAGTGCACACAGATGCCTGATTTGAATCTTGCAATGTTTTAGTAAACTAGTCTAACAAAATAATTTATTATTATGGTTTGCTTATACATCGGTACGCCAATTCTGATCTCTGCACAACTGTGCTTTCTTCACTACATAACATGTTATGGTTCAAGGTAACCCTTGCTTTTTTGAATATTTTTCTTTCATTAGGAACTCATTATCGTACATATATAAACAACTGATTATCATATAACCAAAAACAGGAAATTAAAATTTGCCCTAAAGAAAAAATTAAACTATTGTATATTCAAAAACTTCATGTTATAATATTTTTTACTTTACTTAATAAAAGTACATTTGGTTGTATTTGTGAAAATAAAAAATCACTAACTAAAATATTAAAATAAACAATCTAATTTAGAAGATAATCACAATAATTTATAAAATCATATGAAGTGTACCTCAGAAGTTTTTCATCCTGACTGATAGCATTCAAGTAGCTGCTCAGTGTATTCTCCTTGAGACCTTGTCTTATCCATGCCATACATTTTTCTTGATCAGTTTTTAAGCGAAGCCTACATGAAACAAAAACAGGTTTTTAACTAGTTATATTTCAATGATAATTAATATTTGTTATTATAAACAAAGATCATAATTCAAATTAACATTGTAGTTGTGCAAAAGCTTGATCTCTAAAACAGGTTGCTTTTGAGATAAGATCTGCACTGAATGAAGCAGTCGCTCTTGGCAAGTTAACCACGATATTTTTTTAAGTATTTTGACTGAAAGCACTTCAAAATGTTTTAACCTGTAAAGAGTTTAACAGAGATAAATAATCTAAGCCACCAAAAATAAGAGTATTTTTGGTCTCAAAACAGTACAGGTAATATGATTTTTCCAGTTGTACTTGTGAGTAGTGCCTGCTTGCATGGTATGACTGAAATTTTTGTGGAATTTCTTGTGCCTACAGTGTAGGTAAAGAATCGATGATAAGTTGATCAAAGGTGTGCTCTAGCAGTGCCCAGTGAATCCTGGCACCTAACTTTTGCTCTCGGGCTACGAGAAAATCTTAATTGTTTTCATATAATTATAAATCATATGCTGGACACCCTGGATTTCACAGGTTCAGAGCTCTGGGCAAATGTCTATCTTTCTTGCACAGTCTTAAGCTTGATACCTTGGTAGCTTGGTACCCTTCGTGACGTCATCAGTTTTAACAGTCAAGGACAACTTTGCCTGCTAACTTGTGCAGAGTGAAGAGATCTTTCAAACCATACCAGAATGAGCACAATTCAGTCAAGGATACCGGAGAAAGAGGCAAAAAACCATGTAACATTGACCTGAAAATCTCCATGAAAATCTTGTTCCATTGCCCACCTACCTTTCCTTTCCCCTAATCCTAAGATCCTAAAAGCTTTCCTAAAAACTATTCCCACCAAAATGAAGCCTACTAAATGCCCAGCAAGAGAAAAAAAAAATGAGGCAAGAAAAGCAAAAAAAGAGGGGAGGAGAGAAAGCGAAAAGTAAAAGTCAAGACTGCTGTGTCACTTTTAAACCCAAAAACTATCTCAAAATTTTGCTTTCTGCGCATGCCCAAACTTCGCAAGCTGATATTTTGCATCTGGATCAGAAGGCCATGAAGTGAACGACCTGTAAACCGGTTTGTGGTAAGTTTTAGCTCTTTATAGCACGACAGTGACCAGAAAACCACTCGACTAGCTTCAAAACGCGTTTTTCGGCAAAAACTCCAGGAGCGAATGGGTTAATATCATGGATTTTTGTTCTGAAGCAAAAAATTCTGAGCAGTTCACAAGGATTAGATCAAGCCGAACTGAGGGGGTCATTTGTTATTCACTACGACAGCTTTGAAGAGGTTCTATCAATAATTTATTACTTAACATGTATAAGACACAAGTGGGACACTCACCACAATAAATCAACATAAATTTACAATATTTATTATTTTTCCTGGTCAAGTACCTGTTAATGTCTTCTATATCCTTTTTACATGTCACTTTATTCGCTAGTGACCAAAAAGATACTTGATTATTTGAAGCCCAGCTGAGAAGCCTGCAAAAAAGACCGCCAATCTTAAACTAGAAAATGACAAAATCATTGAAACATTTTACAAAAAGAACTTTATCTGAGGATAAGAGTCTTACAACATCTTCCCTAGTTTCTTGGCAAGTCTTTCAACCTCAAGAATCAAAATAACACTGTACCACAACAGACATGAAACCTACACGTATAATGGCTCTAACAGTTTTTAGTGTGTAACAAGAAATCCTTTGTAGGTATTTGACCATCAAAGGAAACCTCTTCATAGGGTATTAAAATCACATCTGTTCAACACCATCAGGCACATGTATCAGTACTTAACTTCAAAGAACTATCAACCTTTTGTATGAAGATGTTACTTTTACTAAAAGTATCATTACCAGAATCCTTTAGGGTTTTGGTTTCTTGGGCAAGTTAGAGCTTTAATTTGGTGCTTAACCACCAACCTAAAGTTTTGTGAAAACTCCAATGACGGCCAAAAATCTTTGGTGTAGAGATTTAAAAAAAACTTCCTTCAACAGCAGAACATACAAACTGTGTTAATTTGAAAATTCTACAATCAATGCTGTTCAAAAGAGTCTTAACCAACATTTCGGCAATGCTGCCTTCTTCAGGGTTCAAACTGTACATGTGTTATCAGTCGTAGCATACATTGTGACATCCATGTTTGCACTAGTTTGGATGTCTCTAATGGCTTCCCTTTCCCCCAAAAAACAACATTGTGAAAAGCAAACTCTTTTCAGGACAGGGAGAACAAATTACAACTACATTGCTTGGGGTGAGGAAGGATGGGAGTCAGTTTAATTAAGTCTTATCATGTTGAGTGTGTTTGTAACGACTTTTGACCTCCATTGTGGTTTTTTCCGACAACTCCTCACTGAGGCCTTCAAACCCTGATTTTTGCTTCTTTTTTTTTTTTTGCTTTTCAGGCTGTCTAAAAGAAGAGACCTTATCACAAAATCACAACATCAGTCCCACGAACACACATGTTGATGGCACGCATTGTTTCTGGTGAATAAACCGCAGACAGGCTAGACACACCCTGCTTACATGTAAGATGCTCAATACACCGTACATGTACCAGAATATGCAGTGAAATGCATAACAGTGTTTAAAATGATAGATCAAGCATACCCTCTTCAGCCACAAGTTATTGCTTGGCTGCCCCTCCCCCTCCCAATGGGTAAAGCTCAAAGGTATAGTACTCAGTACTATACATTCCACAACCACCCCCTAAAAAATGTATGTCCTTGCATACAGATGTACTATTCTATTTTGCAATATCAACATTACTGTTAGTAGCAAAGAAAAAATTTTCTGTTAATAACATTCAGAGAATGCAACACACTAACCCCTCTTTCAGCCCATGGTTGAAAATATCTTCCATACAAAAGCATAAGTTATCCACTGCTTTGCAGTTCCAGATAACACTGTATCCTTGGGCAACTTGCCTTTGGATCTATGAGAAAGAAATTGTACAACAATAAGTGGCAATGCAAAGAAAGTTGGGTCCGGGAGCCTTAGGCTCGTGGATTTTGCAATTGAGCTAGTGAATTATCTTCTTAACTTCCTCGACAAGCATATGAAGTTTTTTGGGGGAAGCCAAATTACGTGGTGACCATACTAATGAGGGTTTCTTGACAAGAAAATGTATGGTGGTTTTTGCCGAGCGGCCAAAAAAAAGTGGCTGTAACAACAAGGTGACTGTATTACCGAGGTGGCTGTTAGGCGAGGTTCCACTGTATCCCTCCAAAGGGATAACTGAGCTATTAAAAAATTATGATATCCTATCTGTGTATATTCCTCAGACTGCCTAACCTGAACCTTTTTTTGACAAATATTTCACCTGAAAAAAACAACCACACTGGTTCTCCAGCGAAATGACATCTTAGAAACAAGCCCAGAAATTCCATACTGATGACGAGTCACTACCCAGATCTGGATAGGGCTTCTGATTGCGTCCAAATAGGTTTTATCTAATCAGAAACACATCCCAGATCTTGATAGTGATGCATTACCTGTACAGAATTTCTGTGCTCGTTTCTCAAATGTCATTTTGCAGGGAGACCTGGCAGCATCACAAAATCTTGGCTGTTTTCTAAGGGTAATATTTCACAATCACTTATTTTCATTTATGACTTTTGACAAAACTAAAAGGTGAAAAAATAGGGGTTGATAATCCCAAAGAGGTGAATTGCTATAAGTGGGGGTGGAGGTGGGGATGAGGTAAACTATACATGTATTATCATTCTAATGAAGGAAATAAAAAAAGAAGATACAGGTCAGAAAATAATCATGAGATTGGTTATCATTGATGGAAACACAGTAACTCAGCTAGCCTCCCTGCAGATGTCCTTTGGGATTCGTTCGTCACGAATTCTTGAATGTGTGATGAACGAACCCCAAAGGACGTCTGCGGGGAGGCTATAACTCGGCTAGATGTAAGCAATTAATTCTGTCATTATAGCAGCTTCCTGAAAGATCAAAATTGAACATGTGTGAAGTGGAACAAGACACGTGAAATGCTTTAATTTTAAAAAAATATGACAACCTTCCTTTCAAGGCTCCCACTATATAATATTTTTTTACTATACGGTAAAAACCTCCCTCAGTTTTGAAAGTGACTCAAGCCAACACTTGGATAAGGTAAGATACTATAATAACATTTATCATTTGACAGGCATGCTTTTTTTATATTCTATTTGTAACTACTATTTGTACATGTAGCAGCTAGAAAAGCTAAATTCATCTCATGTGACAGTGTTAATTATTAATTCATTATTGAAATGTGAATGTGTAATATTATCATTACTATTAAATTGTTACTGATCACCTTATTATTGTAAGTTTTTTTTAGAAGTCTATGGACGACATTGACCTAAACATACCATTGATACAATTGAGCTATCTACATTCTAGATCAGCATTAAATCACATGGCACTGTTGAGCTTTTTTCGTATGAATATTTTGTTTCCTTTCTTTGACAACAGGTGGAAATAAAAATANTTGTGGTGCTGCTGAGTTTGCTATGAGCTTTAGTTTGAAACTTCATTCACTCAATGTAGTAGATCCCAATATGTCACAAGCCTTGGAAATATTAAGTAAAGCTTTGCAAACTATTCCACACACACTCCATCAAAATTCATTTTCTATTTCACACCAAAAAGAAAATTTTATGCATTGTCTACATGAAGTTGAGAAGTCTTGGAACAACAATGGTATTGTTCTTGGAGTAGACTCTAAAACAGGAAAAGTTGTAGATGCTGGAAAGTTAGAAGTTTATGAACCCTCTTCAGGGAAGTATTTGTTGATACAGAGTGTGCTGCAATGCTTATCACAGCTGCTGAGGACAGAAAAATTCTTAGGTGTAAAAAAACTGTAGGCTATTTATACCTGGTTGTGGTGCTGCTGAGTTTGCTATGAGCTTTAGTTTGAAACTTCATTCACTCAATGTAGTAGATCCCAATATGTCACAAGCCTTGGAAATATTAAGTAAAGCTTTGCAAACTATTCCACACACACTCCATCAAAATTCATTTTCTATTTCACACCAAAAAGAAAATTTTATGCATTGTCTACATGAAGTTGAGAAGTCTTGGAACAACAATGGTATTGTTCTTGGAGTAGACTCTAAAACAGGAAAAGTTGTAGATGCTGGAAAGTTAGAAGTTTATGAACCCTCTTCAGGGAAGTATTTGTTGATACAGAGTGTGCTGCAATGCTTATCACAGCTGCTGAGGACAGAAAAATTCTTAGGTGTAAAAAAACTGTAGGCTATTTATACCTGGTTGTGGTGCTGCTGAGTTTGCTATGAGCTTTAGTTTGAAACTTCATTCACTCAATGTAGTAGATCCCAATATGTCACAAGCCTTGGAAATATTAAGTAAAGCTTTGCAAACTATTCCACACACACTCCATCAAAATTCATTTTCTATTTCACACCAAAAAGAAAATTTTATGCATTGTCTACATGAAGTTGAGAAGTCTTGGAACAACAATGGTATTGTTCTTGGAGTAGACTCTAAAACAGGAAAAGTTGTAGATGCTGGAAAGTTAGAAGTTTATGAACCCTCTTCAGGGAAGTATTTGTTGATACAGAGTGTGCTGCAATGCTTATCACAGCTGCTGAGGACAGAAAAATTCTTAGGTGTAAAAAAACTGTAGGCTATTTATACCTGGTTGTGGTGCTGCTGAGTTTGCTATGAGCTTTAGTTTGAAACTTCATTCACTCAATGTAGTAGATCCCAATATGTCACAAGCCTTGGAAATATTAAGTAAAGCTTTGCAAACTATTCCACACACACTCCATCAAAATTCATTTTCTATTTCACACCAAAAAGAAAATTTTATGCATTGTCTACATGAAGTTGAGAAGTCTTGGAACAACAATGGTATTGTTCTTGGAGTAGACTCTAAAACAGGAAAAGTTGTAGATGCTGGAAAGTTAGAAGTTTATGAACCCTCTTCAGGGAAGTATTTGTTGATACAGAGTGTGCTGCAATGCTTATCACAGCTGCTGAGGACAGAAAAATTCTTAGGTGTAAAAAAACTGTAGGCTATTTATACCTGGTTGTGGTGCTGCTGAGTTTGCTATGAGCTTTAGTTTGAAACTTCATTCACTCAATGTAGTAGATCCCAATATGTCACAAGCCTTGGAAATATTAAGTAAAGCTTTGCAAACTATTCCACACACACTCCATCAAAATTCATTTTCTATTTCACACCAAAAAGAAAATTTTATGCATTGTCTACATGAAGTTGAGAAGTCTTGGAACAACAATGGTATTGTTCTTGGAGTAGACTCTAAAACAGGAAAAGTTGTAGATGCTGGAAAGTTAGAAGTTTATGAACCCTCTTCAGGGAAGTATTTGTTGATACAGAGTGTGCTGCAATGCTTATCACAGCTGCTGAGGACAGAAAAATTCTTAGGTGTAAAAAAACTGTAGGCTATTTATACCTGGTTGTGGTGCTGCTGAGTTTGCTATGAGCTTTAGTTTGAAACTTCATTCACTCAATGTAGTAGATCCCAATATGTCACAAGCCTTGGAAATATTAAGTAAAGCTTTGCAAACTATTCCACACACACTCCATCAAAATTCATTTTCTATTTCACACCAAAAAGAAAATTTTATGCATTGTCTACATGAAGTTGAGAAGTCTTGGAACAACAATGGTATTGTTCTTGGAGTAGACTCTAAAACAGGAAAAGTTGTAGATGCTGGAAAGTTAGAAGTTTATGAACCCTCTTCAGGGAAGTATTTGTTGATACAGAGTGTGCTGCAATGCTTATCACAGCTGCTGAGGACAGAAAAATTCTTAGGTGTAAAAAAACTGTAGGCTATTTATACCTGGTTGTGGTGCTGCTGAGTTTGCTATGAGCTTTAGTTTGAAACTTCATTCACTCAATGTAGTAGATCCCAATATGTCACAAGCCTTGGAAATATTAAGTAAAGCTTTGCAAACTATTCCACACACACTCCATCAAAATTCATTTTCTATTTCACACCAAAAAGAAAATTTTATGCATTGTCTACATGAAGTTGAGAAGTCTTGGAACAACAATGGTATTGTTCTTGGAGTAGACTCTAAAACAGGAAAAGTTGTAGATGCTGGAAAGTTAGAAGTTTATGAACCCTCTTCAGGGAAGTATTTGTTGATACAGAGTGTGCTGCAATGCTTATCACAGCTGCTGAGGACAGAAAAATTCTTAGGTGTAAAAAAACTGTAGGCTATTTATACCTGGTTGTGGTGCTGCTGAGTTTGCTATGAGCTTTAGTTTGAAACTTCATTCACTCAATGTAGTAGATCCCAATATGTCACAAGCCTTGGAAATATTAAGTAAAGCTTTGCAAACTATTCCACACACACTCCATCAAAATTCATTTTCTATTTCACACCAAAAAGAAAATTTTATGCATTGTCTACATGAAGTTGAGAAGTCTTGGAACAACAATGGTATTGTTCTTGGAGTAGACTCTAAAACAGGAAAAGTTGTAGATGCTGGAAAGTTAGAAGTTTATGAACCCTCTTCAGGGAAGTATTTGTTGATACAGAGTGTGCTGCAATGCTTATCACAGCTGCTGAGGACAGAAAAATTCTTAGGTGTAAAAAAACTGTAGGCTATTTATACCTGGTTGTGGTGCTGCTGAGTTTGCTATGAGCTTTAGTTTGAAACTTCATTCACTCAATGTAGTAGATCCCAATATGTCACAAGCCTTGGAAATATTAAGTAAAGCTTTGCAAACTATTCCACACACACTCCATCAAAATTCATTTTCTATTTCACACCAAAAAGAAAATTTTATGCATTGTCTACATGAAGTTGAGAAGTCTTGGAACAACAATGGTATTGTTCTTGGAGTAGACTCTAAAACAGGAAAAGTTGTAGATGCTGGAAAGTTAGAAGTTTATGAACCCTCTTCAGGGAAGTATTTGTTGATACAGAGTGTGCTGCAATGCTTATCACAGCTGCTGAGGACAGAAAAATTCTTAGGTGTAAAAAAACTGTAGGCTATTTATACCTGGTTGTGGTGCTGCTGAGTTTGCTATGAGCTTTAGTTTGAAACTTCATTCACTCAATGTAGTAGATCCCAATATGTCACAAGCCTTGGAAATATTAAGTAAAGCTTTGCAAACTATTCCACACACACTCCATCAAAATTCATTTTCTATTTCACACCAAAAAGAAAATTTTATGCATTGTCTACATGAAGTTAAGAAGTCTTGGAACAACAATGGTATTGTTCTTGGAGTAGACTCTAAAACAGGAAAGTTGTAGATGCTGGAAAGTTAGAAGTTTATGAACCCTTTTCAGGGAAGTATTTGTTGATACAGAGTGTGCTGCAATGCTTATCACAGCTGCTGAGGACAGAAAAATTCTTAGGTGTAAAAAAGCTGTAGGCTATTTATAGGTTTAAACCCTAATGCAGTGTCCCACATAGAATGCATATAGTTGTATGATTGTATGTCTTTTATAAATTTTGGAAGTTATCAACTCCTGTATCTGAACAGGAAACCTAAAAATTTGCAGGCTTGTTTCAACTTTCTATGTATGTAGTCACATATGAAATAACATACAGAGTTTCAAATAAATGCGGCAGGATTATCTCAGTCTGGTAAAGTGCTTGACTGCAGAGCAGGAGGTCGCGGTTTTGATTCCTGGGGTCAGACCCATACTCAGGGTCTTAAAATAACTGAGAAATGAAGGTACTACCTTCAATGCCCTGCAAATGGCCAGACCTTCGCGTGGCTCAGATAACCACATAAAATGGTGGTCCCGTCTCCAGTAGGAGATGTCTTAAAATAATTAGCCCTTTCATGCTAAATACATTGACACTCAAATAAAGTGCAGTTTTTAAATTACCGTGTACATTGTACTCACCATCTGTCCTCTCATTGGCTAATAGCCTACAGTTAATTTTGGAAATTAGTGCAACCTACAGATTAGTGACTAATCTGTAGGTTTCGTGCACAGTGCATGATTCCTAAGAGCAGTGTCAAACTGTGTTCTGTTAATCATGATGGATTTTGTGTAATAAGACAATACTATTATTACTGGTAGATTTGGTTTTTTGTGATATTTGGAGTAATCAAGGTCTTGATAAGTGTTATCAGCCTCGGTCTTCAGCTTGGCTTATGACACGTCAACCTTGAGTGTTCTTAGCCTCCCACCCAGATGTTCCAGGTATCACAAAAACCTCATCATCCAATAACAGTCATACAGAGTTTAGGTATTATGATCTTGGAACTGATGTCACTGTTCTGAGGGAACAGTACCAAAATCAGGCTCAATTTTTACATGCATAAATAGCAAACTGTGGAGCTTTCTGAAACGGTGTAGTGATACCTTATTAATTGCCTTCGTTACTTGCATTCAAAGGGAAAGGGGAATTTGGGCATGCCTGAACCCAGGGGGGGGGGGGGGAAACCCTTAAAGCAGAAATGTCCTCAAACCAAAGACAGTCTCTTCTCGCTTTATCTCGAGCTTTTATTCAATTTGAGTCGACGTTAATTGGCGAAGTTGTTGTTCCATGTCTTCGAACAATCACCGTAACGACGGACCTGCAAGATGAAGATCTCTCGATGATAAAGCAAAAAATCAATAGACTGATATATTCAACATTGAATGGAAAATTTCCAGTCAATACAGTCTTTCTTTTTGCAGAAATTCTTTCTGACTTGATAAGTAAGACTTGGAAATCCCCAGTGTTGTCTCTAAGAGAATCGGTTTTGCACGTGATTGATGAATTTCCTCAGATTTGTATAGAAGTGCCAAGTCTACCAATTTCATTCTCACAAGTCAAACAAGGAATATTGATTCCTCGTCGATTTGCTTTTGATGTGGAAGAAATGTTCACTACACTTCAAAACTTCAAGTTTGTAGTCTTGAACTGTAGCCTTGACATATCTGAGCCACAGGTGCCATCATCTATCAGAACCAATGATCAAAGTTCATTTGACATGAATTTTCAGTGGAAAAGAAATAAAGTTCAAAGGTTGATAACAATGTTTCAACAACATGGGATCAGACTCATTTTATCATCAGAGAATGTGTCTGACCTTGTCTTACATTTCTGTAGGCAAACTGGAATAGCTGTTGTCAGTATGATCCCTGTCGAGTATACAGAATACATTTGCAAGTGCACTGGAGTACTTCCTGTTCATAATATTGACAGTAATAACCTTGACGAAGTCTTCTTAGGCACAAGTCTTTCGTGTGGTACTCAGAGACTAGGTCATCAAAAGTTTGTTTGCATGCAAGTCGACCCACGTAACCTTCAGTTCAGTCCACACTATTTAATTCTTTGCTCCCCAGCTCAAGGATTGTGTAAACAATACTACATTGCTCTTCACAATGCTTTAAAATGTGTCAAAATGTCTTTCAGTGAAGATGGGAATTGCCTGACATTTCTACCTGGTTGTGGTGCTGCTGAGTTTGCTATGAGCTTTAGTTTGAAGCTTCATTCACTCAATGTAGTAGATCCCAATATGTCACAAGCCTTGGAAATATTAAGTAAAGCTTTGCAAACTATTCCACACACACTCCATCAAAATTCATTTTCTATTTCACACCAAAAAGAAAATTTTATGCATTGTCTACATGAAGTTAAGAAGTCTTGGAACAACAATGGTATTGTTCTTGGAGTAGACTCTAAAACAGGAAAGTTGTAGATGCTGGAAAGTTAGAAGTTTATGAACCCTTTTCAGGGAAGTATTTGTTGATACAGAGTGTGCTGCAATGCTTATCACAGCTGCTGAGGACAGAAAAATTCTTAGGTGTAAAAAAGCTGTAGGCTATTTATAGGTTTAAACCCTAATGCAGTGTCCCACATAGAATGCATATAGTTGTATGATTGTATGTCTTTTATAAATTTTGGAAGTTATCAACTCCTGTATCTGAACAGGAAACCTAAAAATTTGCAGGCTTGTTTCAACTTTCTATGTATGTAGTCACATATGAAATAACATACAGAGTTTCAAATAAATGCGGCAGGATTATCTCAGTCTGGTAAAGTGCTTGACTGCAGAGCAGGAGGTCGCGGTTTTGATTCCTGGGGTCAGACCCATACTCAGGGTCTTAAAATAACTGAGAAATGAAGGTACTACCTTCAATGCCCTGCAAATGGCCAGACCTTCGCGTGGCTCAGATAACCACATAAAATGGTGGTCCCGTCTCCAGTAGGAGATGTCTTAAAATAATTAGCCCTTTCATGCTAAATACATTGACACTCAAATAAAGTGCAGTTTTTAAATTACCGTGTACATTGTACTCACCATCTGTCCTCTCATTGGCTAATAGCCTACAGTTAATTTTGGAAATTAGTGCAACCTACAGATTAGTGACTAATCTGTAGGTTTCGTGCACAGTGCATGATTCCTAAGAGCAGTGTCAAACTGTGTTCTGTTAATCATGATGGATTTTGTGTAATAAGACAATACTATTATTACTGGTAGATTTGGTTTTTTGTGATATTTGGAGTAATCAAGGTCTTGATAAGTGTTATCAGCCTCGGTCTTCAGCTTGGCTTATGACACGTCAACCTTGAGTGTTCTTAGCCTCCCACCCAGATGTTCCAGGTATCACAAAAACCTCATCATCCAATAACAGTCATACAGAGTTTAGGTATTATGATCTTGGAACTGATGTCACTGTTCTGAGGGAACAGTACCAAAATCAGGCTCAATTTTTACATGCATAAATAGCAAACTGTGGAGCTTTCTGAAACGGTGTAGTGATACCTTATTAATTGCCTTCGTTACTTGCATTCAAAGGGAAAGGGGAATTTGGGCATGCCTGAACCCGGGGGGGGGGGGGGAAATCCCATACATTACCTATATGGGTATGTGCAGCCCAACGGGGTCGTGATTTTGAAGCTCCTGATTTAGAACGGGGTATCCCTTTCAGAGGCGTTTTCTAGAACGGGGTATAATATTTCGAATGCATGAAAGCTCCAGTTTTGTAAGCAGCCATTTGAAATTATTCAAGGACGGATTGCTTTTACTGTGCTTTTCACAAACATGCGAACTCTAAAGTTCAAAGGCTGCCTTCACAATTGCGTTTTTCGCTGCTGTCAATCATAATTACGATCTCAAGCAACGAACCTTGAAACGACGGATCCAAATCCACCAATCACAAACTATGACCTTTTGAACCCGTTAAAGTAAAGTTTTGTTTCCTAGGAGGTCCATTAAGATGATTGACAGCAGCGAAAAACGCAATCGTCAGTTGCCTTTTGAACTTCACAATTCGCATGTTTGTGAAAAGCGCAGTAAAAATATGGTTCATTAATGCGTTAACAAGCAAACTGTTGTACTCTTGTTGCACCCTAGAATGGAGTATAAAAAATTGGCCCATTTCTAGAACAGGGTATCAATTTTAGGGCGAATTCTAGAAGGGGGTATAAAAAATTTGCCCATTTCTAGAACGGGGTATCAATTTTAGGGGAAATTTTTTTTTAGAATGGGGTGCCAATTTAAAGTCCCGGTGGCACATACCCACCTAAAAAATACCCAAGTGCCCCCCCCCCTCCCCGGGTGCCAGAACCCCAGGGAGGTACTCCAGATTTCAAGTGACAGGGATGATTGAAGGACTTTTTGGGTCTGAAATTTTAGATTCTGAGATTTTTGGGTAAGAAATTCTGGCAAGTATCAGTTTCGGATAGCTTGATTCAAGTAGGCAATTTTTGGGGTATTCAAAACAATTTAAAGATTCTTGGTAGTGCTTGCGTATCCTGGCTGCCAAGTTCTGTGATTAACATAGAACCACACTTTTTTGAAAAACTATATTTTTCGTGTTATATTGCAGTTTAATCTTTTCTGGAAAATTTTAAGACTTGTAAATTTGGCATGGGATTTTTGGGTGGGTTAAATTTTGATTTAGGGATGTTTCAATGGGGTTTTGCTGGAAGCCTGTAGGGATAATTTTTGGTTTTGATTTTTGACCCCATTTGATCATCCCTGTTACCTGAAATCTGGAGTATTCCCCCTGAGGCCAGAACCGAAACGGCATATGTGGGAACCTTCTGTCCCAGACAACACTGACTTTGTGGACACCTCATTAATTATAAAAAACCCAATAATAAATGGTTAGGAGGTGAAAGGTGCTGCAGAAATACATTTTACAAATGTTCCACTAAAACAAACCCCTAGCCCTCACCAATTTTTTTTATTATTATTTTTCATTTATCTTTTAATTTTTTTGGAAAGTGAGTAGCTGAAACTTATCAAAGAACAAATAACCGGCCCGGATCGGGATAACGGAAGAGGACAAAGGAAAAGGGGCACGTGTGGGTACCCCCCATAGATTAGGTGGGGGAGATGGCTAGCATTTCAGACCAAACGGACACCTACCCCCAAATCTTCCCCTCCCCCTCCCCGCTCCACATCATATTCGTCCCAGTCTCTGTTTATCAACACACAGTACATTTCGTCTTCCATATATGACGCATCTACACAAAAAAATCAACATGGCGGCCAAACGAAAATCACAAGGTGGTCGCGAAGATGACGACGATTCTTCAATTTTGCCGCACAAACGACATGAAAACACGACATCACAAGATGCAACGACTTATTATAGCACAGAATCTTCTTATGGCGTTCAGTGGTACGAACAGCGCGGCCAGTGGATAGCATTGTATGACTGGAATAGTGGACATTATTATTATCAAAATATCGGCGATCATAGAACGCAGTGGGAGCAGCCAGCAGATTGGGATTCTATTCATCCTCTGTATATACCAGTAAACCAGTACAGTGCGGGATTTTGGAATGAATCGGTGAACAGAAAAGTCGATACATCAAAATATGTGCACGAGGAAGAAAACTACAAGACATCTGTCGGCGATTTGGAAGCGAAGGTTCAGCTGTTTCTCAGTCGTCCTGCTCGCCGACAGATCGATCCGGAGGAGAAGAAAAAACTGCACTGGATCCCTGAGGGAGCTACTGAATATAACATTTGGTATGATCGCTGGGTGGGAGAACACTGGAGAGCGGACAAAGACCACGGTCAGTTATGTGGTTAATTAGTTAAATCTTCTTCAACCTTGGAAACTTAAGTAAAAACAAAAATGTTTGATATACACGGAAAAGCGTAGTTTAATACAGTTATTAGTGAATGTGAGGTTTAAGTTGACTCTGGTTAACATTCCCCCTGGCACCCCAGGGACCCTCTGAATAGGTGCACAGAACTAATGCCCAAGAATAGCAAAAAAGGCAGCTTATGGGTGGCATTTGTTGCTCAAAAACACCTTTGCTTAAAAACCAATCATTATTCACCTTCAAACAGAAAAAGATGGACGACATCTTCATAGAGAAAAAAATATAAATTTACTTTTTTTGTGGTTCTGGCTTGCAATCTTTAGCATAATCACTGAATAGTTAAGAAGTATTTTCTGTTGCACAAACAAAAAAATCATATCTGAGATATGTATACATTTTTTTTTTGTTGAAGGCAAATAAATAGATCTATTGATATTATAAGTCACTGGCTCAAATATCTTCGCGAGTTTTGATTCCAAAATTAGTTTTTCTTGGTTATTTCTGACCAAAGAAGTTTTAGATTATTGCTACCATAGATGATAGTGAATATTATTATAGAGTCAAGTTTAAATTAATTGCCAAGACAAAGTTCCTCTTTTGCCAGTAAATTTGCTTAATGTTCAGCATCTTTTAGCAAGCTTTCAAAACATCTTTTATCCTTTGGTAATCCTTAATTGCCTCCAAATCCAGCTCCCCTTATTTCTCATGTTTACCAAAATCTTTATTATTGGAATCAGAATCTGAGACACTGTGCCATTGTGTAGACTCCTTTTCCATCATTATTTTAGTAATAAGCTGAGTGTGATCTGGTGAACTTTCTAAATCTGAGAACTTTTCAATTGTTTCCAAGTCCAGCTCAAATTCATCTTCAGAATCATCTTCAAAGTCTGACTCAGAATTTTCATCATCATCATCATCATCTCTTAGGTCTGAATCACAGTCCTCATCTAAATAATAAGCTGGGTCTGTAGGTGGTACAAGTTGGAGTTGCTCCACAGTCTGCTGGTATTTTAACTCTGAGACAATTTCTTGTCCTTTCATCTCAGAAGGCAGACTGTCTTGTCTGATACCAACTTGTCCAACTCTGACCGTGTTTTTATGTGTTAATTCCACTGCAGAATTTGTTGAAGAGTGCAGGTGTTGAAGCAATGTTACAGGCTCTTGAAACACTTGCTTTTGTGCCACTGATTGCATAATCTGTTGCTCATTTTTCTCAAACATTTCTAGTGAAGGAGCAAATGGTCTCTTGTTTCCTGGCAGCTCCTCGTGTGGACTTGCTAGTGACGTGAATTCCATCATCGGTTGTTGTGATAACTTACAAGCTATACCTGGTGTTTCTAGATCAGCTGCTGGTGCAATACACATGGTGTTGATAAACGGTGTTGCCATTGCAAGACTTTCTTGAGTTATATCCATTTCTTCGTGATCCGCATTTGAAAATGGAAAAGGAACTACTTGTTGATCTACCTCCATTTCCTCTTCGCGTGTTTTAAAGCTGAAGAGTGCTGGCGAGGCCAAAATAGATGGTAGGGAAAATGACAGAAGGTGCCACAACGAAGAATTTTCCTGCTCAGTCTCCATTGCATCGCTTTCCACCAAAGCATTAGAACTCAATGGTGTCTGCAACATATCGCAAGCCTCTGTTAATGCCCCTGGGTTGTGGCCTATGTCCATTTCCTCCTGTCGTATTTCAGGTTCTGTAGTTAGTTCATGCGTGACCTCCATTTCCTCTGGTATTATGATAGTGAAAAGAGTCTTGCTCTTCCCACTTTCTGTCACCTCCATAAGCTCCACCTGCTCTGTTATACCTTTACTTGGCAACTCTTCATCTGCTTGGGAGGTATACATGGCTGAGGCTAGTGCTGTTGTTTGCATCCTGGAGATCGTCCCTGTTCTGCCTATAGCCTGTCTTTTGATGTTCACTCCTGTTCCTGCTATAATCGTGGAGCCTCTAGCATTCTCCATAGTAGAAGCTCTCTCCTCGCCATTTGATGATCGCTTCGGTCGAGAAGCTGCATGCTCCATCACTTTGTGTGTTATGGCTTCATACTCTTTCGCATTGTTAACGACACTAGATGTTTGTGTTTCCTTACTGACTTTTACAGAAGTTATCAGATCTAAACGCCTTTGCCTTGGTGACATGTTTCGAGTATGTGCTGTAGGAGAAGCAACCTTTCTCACATTAGAAGGCGGTAATAATCGTGGCGTAATTTTATCTTTTGTCTGGCAGGTAACTGATGGAGCCGATAGTCGTAGATCTTCATTTGCGGAAGTTACAACTCTCTTTTGTTGACTCTTTCTGCCCACAGTGGCCAGGAAAGGTTTATCTCCAGTGAAGGATAACACCGAGCATAACGTTTCTTTGCCGCTCTTCTTGTCTTTTTTCAATGCTTTTGATTGCATCTCTCTAAGCACTGGCGGGTGGAAGTGATCCGCAGCCGATTTTCGCTTCCAAGTGCTGCGTGATCTACTGGGCTGTGGAGGAAAACTGATGCCAGGGTTTTGTGAGTTCTCGGAACAACAGCATTGGTAAGATGTGATTGGAATGTCTCCTTTCGTAATTGGTGTAAAACTAGAACCACCTGAATGGTCATCTTCACTATGAGGTGATAGTTGTTCTCGATGTACAACAGGAATAACGGCAGATCTGTCTACTTTGGAGCCTTTCTTGAAATTTGATAATACGTTCATCTCTTCGATAGATGTATTTTCTGGCATACTTAGTTTGCTTGCCATCAGCTGAGAGACTGCTTCTTGTATTCTGAAGCAAAACGCTGATACTATTGATTTTGAGTTTGAAACTGCACTTATAAAAAGGTCAACTGTTTTCCATAGAAGCCTCGAGGTAACATTCTTAGTTGCCTTCCCTTTTAGTGCATGAACGTAACTGCAAACCGCCTCCCGTGCGGAAAGCGTGAAAACTGTTATTGTATAAGCCATAATCATGGAAATTATATTTCTGCATTCCTTGATTCTCCAATTGTTTTTTATGCCTGCTAGAAAGCCTTTGAAGCAGACATAACTTGTCCGTTTTACGATCAGCACCAAACGAACCATTGCCTTAGTCACACTGCTTAAGACGTTAAATGTGTTGTGTCCTGGCACACAATCATTGCCTTTTTCTAGCGGAGAGGTAATGTTTTGTGATTCCTTTGATCTCATCGCAGGCGCATAGTCATTCTCAACCTCGCCATTTGGCCGGTCGTGACTTGCAGGTCTTTTTGTTTCCTCATCCATATCAACAGACCACAGTCGCACAAACCNTTAGTGCATGAACGTAACTGCAAACCGCCTCCCGTGCGGAAAGCGTGAAAACTGTTATTGTATAAGCCATAATCATGGAAATTATATTTCTGCATTCCTTGATTCTCCAATTGTTTTTTATGCCTGCTAGAAAGCCTTTGAAGCAGACATAACTTGTCCGTTTTACGATCAGCACCAAACGAACCATTGCCTTAGTCACACTGCTTAAGACGTTAAATGTGTTGTGTCCTGGCACACAATCATTGCCTTTTTCTAGCGGAGAGGTAATGTTTTGTGATTCCTTTGATCTCATCGCAGGCGCATAGTCATTCTCAACCTCGCCATTTGGCCGGTCGTGACTTGCAGGTCTTTTTGTTTCCTCATCCATATCAACAGACCACAGTCGCACAAACCGTTTTGGTGCCGAGCTTGAAATTGGGTTACATTTCGTTTGCGGATTTATCTTTAAAACCTGGTTAAGCTGATCACTTTGATTGTTCAGTCCTTGACTGACATGCTTCCCATTCCAAACGTCATACCTCTCCCAGTGACTACAGGTCGCCTTCAAACTCGAAATACCTTTTTCAGTTATAGGATCTTTGCCTTTCTTCTCCGCATGTTCTTCAAATTTACGAGGCTTAAGTAGATGTTTGTAGTGAGTTCTTTCCTGTCTCATACCACCAGACTCCTCCCACAAAGAAGGTCTGGTACTAGGGACAGCTTTCTCTGTCCTACGAAAATTGCTTTTGCTGGAAACACATTCTTCAACTCTCGCTATCTTGTTGACGGTAAACGGAATTGGCAGCCTGTCGTTATTTGCGTTATTTCCGTTGAGCAGAGTCTCCTTTTGTTTGTAAGGTTTTTTGTTCCTCTCAGTTTGGTTTGGTTTCTTGACTTGGCGATTTCCTGTATTTTCAGATGCAACACGAGGTACTGTACCATTACCTCTGAAGGTAATTGTAGTCAGTGTAGGCTCTTTTTGCTGCCTTGCGGCCGTTCTAGCATTTATCTGCCTGAATACGCAAATAAAACTTTTACAAAACTTCCTTTCCATCCATTTCCACTTTTTCATCACCAACTTTAAGATAAAGAATGTGAACGCGCTGATAATAAATATACCGCTAACGCTATCCATGTTAGAGTTTTTCTTTCCACAAGATCTCTGACTAAACTTTTTTTCTTATTTCATTTGTGACGATATTCTATTGCTACTGTTGCGTCATCGCTTATTCCCGCGCGCGCCATTCAGCGCGCGCTGCTCAAAACACAGCAGTCACGAAAAGCCGACTTGATACTGACTATGGATAACTACATGGAACAAACCGAAAAATGAAGTATTGGCGTGGTAATAAACAATGCAAATGACAACCCAATGTTGAATTTTCTGGAAAACGTTCTCAGGGTATAGACAACATTTTCAACATTAAAATGTTTTTACGCATGTTTGTTCAGCTCGAAAGTGTACTTTAAGTAACGCATGTGTTAATCGAAGTTACTTACTGCCATGGGTGTCATTGGCTGAAATGTTGAAAACGATATTGCATTCGCAAAGAAACTGCTGTTTGGTGGAGAGGCGAGACATTCCGCTTGCAGAGAAAAAAACACCTTTCTGATTGGTTATCACTCGGAATGCTCCGTCAAAAAATGATCTGAGTGTCTAACAAAAACATAAGTAGAAAAAGTAGGAAATAACTCTTTTAAACGGAGAGCTGTTTAAAAACGTCTGTTTAAATGAATCAATAAAAGAAATGAAGATGCATGTTGGATTGAGGAAATCTATACTTGACATGTATTTTAATGTTTTTGCCTTGAAAATTAAAGCATTTTTAGTGACGTTAATATTATTCTGACAGACCACGCACTGAATGCCTTTAGAACCTTTGTAAGGAGTGAAATATTTTGGGCAATTACAACATTTCTGAATTCCCAGTTTTTTGTAAAATGAATTCCCTTTTTTAAAAGTCAAACCCGAGACATCATCCCTGGAATGTTTTAGCAAATTATCAGTTTTTTACGAGCAAAGAGGTAAATGATAATTTAGTCGTAAATATCTTTTCCCATTTACATGTTTACAGGTCCTTCAGAGACAAGGTGCTGTTTAGAAACAGATGCTGGATTCACAAAAGCCAACGTTTATGAACCGGGTGGAAACAAACATTATTTCTGTATCTACTTCGCTAGAGGGTGTTGCCATTTGGGGTCTGAATGTGGATACTTTCACGTGATACCCACGGATAAAGATGAACAAAGGTCAGTGGGTCTTGCTAAATACTCTGTTTTTCATTGATATTGAGAAAATCAATCTTCAGCGTTACCCGAACGGATGAAATTTAGGTAAAAGTCAGTAAGAGTGTTTTTAATTAAAGGTTTTACAAAGTAAGCATAATGGTGGTTGAGTTCCCCAGAGCCAAAAACACCAGTATAAGTGTTGCTAAAGCTTACAAAAGGGCCTTAGGAATGCAAAAAAACAAACAAACAAACAAATCTCTTTCTCTGAATTTTAGTGGTCCGTTTGCCAAAAAAACTTTGTTGAGACTATTTTGTTTGCAAAAAACTTTGCGACTGTATAATCGTCTTCCAAGTGGCCCGGTTCGAGTAGTTGCACTTAAACACAGCTGATATTTCATTGTAGAATCGATCTTGCCCATGACGTTTTTGGCCGAGAGCGTCACCGCCTTCACAAGGATGATATGGGTGGAGTGGGTACATTTGACAAGGAATGCAGGACACTGTATGTTGGAGGATTGGCTAATCGAACTAAACTGGAGAAACTTCTGTGGTCTGAGTTTGGCGAGTGGGGTGAAATTGAGGTAAAAATAAACATTGCCCGTAATAAAAGCAAGAGGTTTACATAAGTAAAACAGCAACTTTGCACGTGCATCACGATTTTTGTACATTTCTTTGCTGTCACTGTACTACTATGACGTGGAAATGTCTATTTTTACGTTTTTTACACGTGGAGGACGTCAACACTCGACGTTCTTTTTCTTTTCCTGAACTTCGATACAGTCTTTTAGGATTCGACTGTAGATAAATTTGCTAACAATTGAGGATTTGAACGAGACTGAATTAATTCACTTGTAAGTGACTTTTTCGCAAGAATGAAGCTCGGTTTCGCCCTCAGATAGCAGAATTTAGTGGAGGCTCTCGTGAACGGTCACGACCTCTATTACCGTCACTTTTAGACATTTCTCTTTGTGTTTATCTTCCGGAAAAAGACCACTGGAGACAAGCTTCGATCTGTAAGCCTTTGGCTCTTATTATANGAGATTGGATTATCTTCTTCCAAGTGCCCTGGTTCGAGTAGTTGCACCTTAACACAGCTGATATTTCATTGCAGAATCGATCTTGCCCATGACGTTTTTGGCCGAGAGCGTCACCGCCTTCACAAGGATGATATGGGTGGAGTGGGTACATTTGACAAGGAATGCAGGACACTGTATGTTGGAGGACTGGCTAATCGAACTAAACTGGAGAAACTTCTGTGGTCTGAGTTTGGCGAGTGGGGTGAAATTGAGGTAAGAATAAACATTGCCCGTAATAAAAGCAAGAGGTTTACATAAGTAAAACAGCAACTTTGCACGTGCATCACGATTTTTGTACATTTCTTTGCTGTCACTGTACCACTATGACGTGGAAATGTCTATTTTTACGTTTTTACACGTGGAGGACGTCAACACTCGACGTTCTTTTTCTTTTCCTGAACTTCGATACAGTCTTTCAGAATTCGACTGTAGATAAATTTGCTAACATTTGAGGATTTGAACGAGACTGAATTAATTCACTTGTAAGTGACTTTTTCGCAAGGATGAAGCTCGGTTTCGCCCTCAGATAGCAGAAGTTAGTGGAGGCTCTCGTGAACGGTCACGACCTCTATTACCGTCACTTTTAGACATTTCTCTTTGTGTTTATCTTCCGGAAAAAGACCACTGGAGACAAGCTTCGATCTGTAAGCCTTTGGCTCTTATTATATTTTTCATGGCCTTATTCTTTCCTTTTACCTTCTAGGACTTGAGAGTAATACCAAAACGCAACATCGCGTTTGTGCGCTACAAGAACAGGGTGAATGCGGAGTTTGCAAAGGTGTGGTGTGAACTGTTTCGTTACAAAATTTAACCGGGTGCGTTAGGTTTGCAAAAGATAGACAACGGGGAAGGTGTTGGAAAGGAAGGAAGAGTGGGGGAGATCCGCGAACGCGCAAGGAGGTGTCCTTCCTCCTCGCGTGACCGTCACACTCTCACCCCCTTCCTCCTAGAGAACCTCCTTATCACAAACTATGCAGACAATGAATATTCCTAGCTTCTTAACGTTGTTACTTTTCTTCGTTTCGACCTTGAAGACTCTGTAACAGTGTTACTTTAACCCTTCGACTAAAACGCGAGAATCTCGAAAATATACCATTCGGTTCATTAAAAAAAACTCTTCATTTTTCTCTCACGAGAATTACCGGTCTCTCAGTTTTCCCCTTATTAAAGGCGATGTTAAACGAGACGATTGGCGACTACGATTTTTAGCGCAACACAGCGTAACTTGCAATGTTGGAACATTATTGAAACTATTCGATACAATGATGCAACACTGTGTTGCGCCAAAATCGTCATTGCGAATCATCTCGTGTATCATCAGCGGCAAAAAGGCAATAGGTTAGATTAGCAAAACAACAATTTTGTACGTGCATCAGGCTTTTTTTAACAGTTCTTAGCCGTCGTTGCACTACTGCAACGTGAGAGTGCCTAATTTTACGTTTAGTGAAAGACGGGAACACAACCCCGCAAGACAACAACTTTCTTTTTCTTTTCCTGAACTTTGATAAAGTCCTTCAGAATTCAACTCCATTAAAATTTGCCCACATATGACAAGTTAAACGAGATGGAATAAGTGCGATAAAGTTTGAAGCAGCGCGAATCACAATTTTTTTAGTGACGTTTTCATAACCGACGCCGTCGTTGTTGCTTAAGCTCCCTAATGCAAATAGACTGATACAGGAAAGTAGTCTAGTCCAGCTTAGGTGTTATGAGGAGATGTCGTTGAGGAACCGTTAGGTTTTTACGCGGCGAAGGTGTTCCAGATCGTTCCTTTGAAAACCTTCCTGGCACAGACGTGTCATTTGTGTTTTTAAGTATGATTATACTGAGATTTTTGTTCGCTCTTTAGATCGCAATGTCAGACCAGAAGTTAAACAATAGAGAATTGCTCAATGTAAGATGGGCTTTTGATGATCCTAATCCTAAAGCAAGGAAAGAGGTGCGCACTTGTAGTTAGCGTTTCTAAAATACATGTTGAATTGGACTCTGTGAACTCCTTTGATTAATAATGACCTTGCTTCCCCCGTTCGAACAAAAAGAGAGATTTATTGGGAAACGTTATCCCGTCAAAGAAAGGACAAATCCAAGCTATTTGCTCTTAAGTCCGGATCTGGCGTGGTTCTCAGGCTAGCCTGCGTAGCAAGCGTTTCCTCGCGAGGTTCGTCTAGAAAGCTGGGACAAGAGCAAAAAAAAATGAACCTTCGCGCAATAACACGATTGGAAACGCTTGATACGCAGGCTATTCTCAGGCGTTCCGAAGTAGCTCGTTTAAACAGTGACAGTTTAAACTCGGATCGTCTGGGGACGAGACTATTGGAAGCACCAAATGAAGACTCAGACGACTTATCCATCCTCGACTTTACAACTTAGCGATATTTTCATTGCTCAAGGCTAACTTTAGCATCTTTCTGACCAACCTTTGTTTTGTTTTTGTTTTTTTTCAGGAACTTTTAAGAGCGAAAAAGAAGGTACTCGAGGCCGCATCAGAGAGAGGTTTACTTCAAAAGGCCCGTTTGCGCCCCCGCGACCCACCCGGTGGCCAGGTAACAGGGCCTTATCCAGATACAAACAACCAGTACCCCGTGGAATGTGGCCCTATGAGCAAGGAACAGTTCGAACAGGTATAGGTT
The DNA here is from genome assembly GCA_942486025.1 of Porites evermanni. NCBI lineage: Eukaryota > Metazoa > Cnidaria > Anthozoa > Scleractinia > Poritidae > Porites > Porites evermanni. The sequence goes on along the minus strand of CALNXI010001058.1, from coordinate 130,182 downwards.
TGCTTTGCTGTTTTAAACCTTTTTTTTACTCTTAGTTAATTTCCCTTTGGTTAAATATATAGTAAAATCAAATAAAATCATTTTTTATTGCTTCTCCCTTAACGTTAGTGTCTGTAAACAAAATCCTAGGCCTTACTATGTTAATTAGCTTCAAACGGTACTCTTTTCGTGCTAGAACTAGGATTGTTCTTACTTTTGAGTCTGTCTAAGAAGGCAGATGAAATCAGGACTTTTCAACAGCAATTTCATATGACACTATTTGTGGTGTATAAATGGGATCTAACTTTTGGGTATGTGGATCGGGAATCATGTGTTAAAGAAGCTTGGCAAGGGAATGTGCGCGGGAGACGAGAAAAAAATAAAGAATGAGAACAAAACAGAGGATTGGAAATGAAGCTACTGATAGAGCTGGGGTTCAAGTTAGGGTTTTGTTATTCTTGTTCTCATTTTTCATTTTCCCGTTCCCATTTTTCATTTTCCTGTTCCCCGTGCTCGTTGTAAGTGCCCCGTTTTTAGGTAGTAACATCCCAGTCTTTGGAATTTCAAAAATATGAAACGATATGACAACGCATGCACTCTGCAGCCATAGAATTAAATCCTACGGTTTGTTTTCCTGTTTCAGGCTGAAATACTAGAGAATGTGTACACAGACTGTACGAGGTTGGACGAGGCTCTGAAGAGAGGAGAGGCTCTCCACGTTAAAGAGGCGGACAGTAGTCAAGCAGTTCATTCACAGCTCTCTGAATACTCTGAGTACAGTAGTGCAGAGAACACACAAGCTACAGAGACAGATTGGAACAGTGATAATAATTACTCAGGATATTATAGTTACGATTATAGCCAAGCATGGGACTATTCGCAGTATTATCAAACTGATCACTCGTGTTCAACTAAGGATCCTTACAGAGAGATACTTACGTCCAGCGCTAAAGACAATTCCGAAGCTTCCAATAGCTAACGAACCAAGGTCCGATCTTGAATCGACGGGTACGTTAGTATGCCAGGGAATGCCCTACTTGCTAACGAACTTAGCTCCGATGACGGATCGATTGAGACGCAATTACACGTCAAAGAATCTACAGCTAGTAGCTAGCCTGCGTAGCAATCGTTTCCGTGCAGTTTAGGAACTAAGAAAGAGGAACGAGTGTCAAAGACCGCGATAAAAATGGCGCGAGTTAAAGAGCGGGGAGGGGGTGGGGAAGAAAGGGAGGAACTTCCTATTTCCTTCCTTCCCCTCCCCCTTCCCCTCCTCCCTCTTTCATTTTTTGGCTCTCGTTCCGTTTCCCTTTCTCATTTTTCGATCCCCGAATCGACTGAGGGCAGAAGAAACGCCCATGATTTCTTTTACGAACTAAAGTTTGGATTCAGTTTTTTCCCTTTTAGAATAAACCTTCTTCACGGGCTTTAGGATGGACGGGATAAAAGGGATGTCACATGGTATTTCCGGGGGGGGGGCAAACTGATGAAAACATTTGCCAATACGAGTAATCGCAGTCGAGATTTTTTATTCTCTCAGATCGAGACCACAATTTTAGTCTCGCTGAGAATGCACAGTTCGAGGACCGACAAGTTTTTACGTCATTATCGCTTGCTATGAGGACGTGCACAGTCGCTGCTGTATCCAAAAATGGGAACAATGATCACTTTCAGCCACAATTTGCCATTATCGTCTCAACGATGACGTCGTTAATTTACTACAACAAACAAAATCCAAGCGTTTCTTTGAGATGATCGGGATCAGGATCAGTGATCCTACATCACTTGAACCATGGTAGATCAAATGAACCGATGAATCGTTGTCCGGATCACTGATTCTGATCCGGATCATCTCAAAGGAATGCACCCTAAGACTCTCGTTCCTTAAACCGCACTGGGATTAATAAATTTGAAGAAAAAAGAAAAAAACGAAATGAATTGTGGTAGCTGTGGTTCAATGACGTCACTGTGGAGATGCACTGTGTTGCAGTGCGTTACAAAGCGTTTTCACTCACGTGACTTGCGTCTATGTAAATGTATTGCAACAAAAGAAAGCGTTTTCATTAGAAAAGAGTGCAAATCCCACCGGATTTTGTTTGGAACACCAACATTGTCGACGTTAATTGTTTTGGAACAATGGCCGCAGTGACGTTTTGTGAAAACGTTCCCTACTGTCTGTACTCGTTAGAGAAATTTACATAAAACAAGATTTGTTTTCACCAATTTTAAAATAATCTTCATATTCTGAATGTACAAAGAACTGATTTTTTTGTTACTACATTAGTTCTCACTCAGGTAATAGCTAGAAAAACCAGACGAGATCGCTTAAAGTCGCTTTAAAGGCGCTATGTGTTAGTACTAAAATGACTAAAGAGAATCAGAAAATGGAACGTCCATGAGCCACTAGCAGAACACTTGACGGGGGGTCGCTCCTGACTCCCCACAAAAGATTTTTTTTTCGTTTTTGTTCGTCACGTGACGTTGGATGTTCTGTGTTGTCGTTTACGGGTACATTATTAGGGCCATTTATACGAGGAAATATAAGACGCGTCTTAAATAAGACGCGAACTGTACCATTTATACGAGCATGTCTTATCTAATAAGACGCGTCTTAGCTAAGCCGCGTCTTATTTTAGACGAAATGTGCCATTTATACGGAAAGTTCGCGTCTTATTTAAGACGCGTCTTATTTTTCCTCGTATAAATGGCCCTATTAGCATCATTGAAGCCGAGCAGTTCAGTAAGTTAGCATTTTTGGTTTTAGGCATTTTTTCCTTTCGTTTTTAGGTTTCAGAACAATTGTTATTGCAAACTTAAGTAGTTTTGCCTATAATTTTTCTTTATCAGAAAACCACCTACAGCTACGGGGTTGACGGTGTGCAAATCTTTGTTTGAGTAAGATTTTTGATGCTAGATATGTGGGTTTTCGACGTTCGAAAGTATAGTTGCAGAAAAAAAAAATGAGTTCATATGAGTCCGTCGTGATTCGTATCTACAGGGGGTTATCCTAATGCATCAGGAGCCCATCAAATGGAGCCTCCATCTCCCATACAAGCCCTTGGAGTCAACCCTTTCCCGAGTAGATTTATAATTAGAACGGTTCCCAGGGGAGACTTCGCGCGCCGACTGTAGGAAGAGCCAATCACAACGACGAAATCACACTGCTATTGTACTTCATCAAACAGCAGGAAATTCGTTGTTGACAGGCCAAACACAATCATAAGCTAGTGAAACGTGACTTTAGCGTTTTCATCCCTCAGAGATTTTCTTTTTTTTTTCTTTCTAGCGGGTAGATTATACTGTGGAGAGTTTTAAACTCTGACTATGTTAATCTTAATTTTGGTTGCTTGTCTCATATTAAGAGGCCATGAAGCTGGTCTGTTACATGGATTGCATAATGATTAACTACTACCTGCAGTCTGTAGTTCTGACAGGATTCGTTTTCTTTAGCCAATTTTTTTGAGCGTTAAGGTTCTTATTTCGGCTAAATGACTCAATATTAATCAAATTCCTAGTTTTTCAAGGTTTTTTTTTTTTTTCGAAATGCGTTTATCTGAATAAATACTTGTAGTCCTTGTGGTTGTTTTGTCCGTCAGCTAGTGTGATGATTCCCTGGTATGTTTTGTAACGCCGGGTCCAGCCATTGTCTTCTCGCAAAAAGTGATCTACCGATACGAATTCGAAGGAAGGACTTGAGCCTAAACTTCTACATTAACTGCTGAGAATTATCCTGTTAGTCAGTCATAATTCTTTTGGCGCAGATACAATCCATTTTGTTTTTCTTGAGATAAGTGGGTCTTTGGAATGGAGCGCAATGTCACAAATTCCTCCGTTAGCAAATTACTTTTGAGTTAACTTCACGGTCGAGCAACTGTTGTCTTCTGTTCAACTTTTCAAGTGCCAGTTTTATCAGGCAACTCTCATATATGGTGATACAAGTCAGTTGTAAAGGAAGACTGCAATTTCTCAAATTTCGGAACTGAAGCATTCCTCGTTAGTTGCTACTTAGGTCATCGCTTTTGCAAGCGGTGCTTAAATAACTGGGGAAATCCACTCCACGGTGATGACAAAAATCAAATGATCCTGGCACTTTTTCGGCGCTGATCATCGAAAAGTTCCAAATCGCCCTCAGAACGCTTAATCGTCGACTCTTTTCAAGGTGCATGCTTAAATGTAGGATGTATGACGGCAAAAACAAAAAAACACTCGCAAAGATAACCTTTCCGTGATCCTCAGTTCGCTGCCTTTGTCCCATCGCTTCATGCTCAGTCTCAGTCGGGTAATTCATTAACTTTTATTTCATGATACCCAGATCCTAGCGGCTGTAAAATTGTAAAAATGGACGTAAAGGAAAAAAGGAAAACGGTCGAAGGACGGGCTTCTGAGTTCGACTTCATCCAATTTTATTTTTTCACGGTGACACACGAGACTCACGGAAATATGACACTTTTCGCGGGAAATTAGCCGTTCTATTTATAAATCTACTCGGGAAAGGGTTGACTCAAGAAATTAATGGAGATGGAGGCTCCATTTGATGGGCTCCTGAATGCATCCATTATTTTCCAAGCGCTGCAGGAACAACCGTGGACTTCCCTACCGGCCAGAGGCAATCTACTAATATCAAGTGCTCTACATATTGTAACGCTTTCAAAATGCAGTGTGACATTCCTCATTCGCCAGAATTAAACAGGGTCTTTTTTATTATTTGCACGCACATTTTCGAGTTTTGTGATCACAAACAAAACAGTAACAAAACACCCATCCGAACCCAGGCAATATCTCAGGGTCCGATAACTGGTCCGGATCCGATTTTTCCGTAGTCTTATTACTCCTTTACGAAAATTTAAAATTTGCCTTTATTTTTCTGAAAGACCTTTGTCACGCGGCGGCCATTTTGTCCCAAGAGACTGAAAAAGCTTTGTGTTTGCACGGCTAGCCTTGTTCCCACCGCGGGGCTAACTGTGCAAAAAAAAACGCTCTTTTAATCTCCTAGGACAAAATGGCCTCCGCGTGACAAAGGTCTATTTCAGTCTCTCTTCGTTTCTCAGTTTTCTAACGCGAAATTACCCCCACGAAGGAACACGTGACGTCACAATTGATAACATGGGTTACGAAAGAAAAATCATCTCTGAACCGCTTACTTTCTTGAGCGACAAGGAAAGGGGGAGTTGTACGCGCTTCTCAGGACTAAAATGCAACGGTCTGCTCGCACGTGTATGTCTTTCAAAAATGCGACATGTTAAAGAGGTTCCAAAGCGCATACGCAGTAACAACACAGAGTTTAAAAAAAGTATACAATTAGACTTTAATAAGAATGAAAAACAAAAAAATGTTGTCGAATATTTACAAGAGGAAGCCGAGTCTGTTTGAAGCATGATTAATCGTTCTATGATGAATATGTCATCAAATAAAAGAAACGTTAAACGTTTGTACAAATTATTGGACCGATGGACATTCATACAAAAACTACAATAAGCAAACTTTTCATGGTAGTTGCAATATGGGCATGCGGTGACCATCGCAGCTTGTCGCGCGGAGGACAAAAGTAAAACTTTAGCTTTTTTACCAAAGACAATCCAAATGCCGCATATCATCAGCTCATCCACTTGGCGCAGGTTGTTTCCACCATGCTCTAAGATGGAAAAAAAAGACAGACCAAAGTTAATCGTATCATCGATCGAACCGTTTTTAAGTGGTCCTTTGTAACCACAGAGTGAGTTCGCGAGAGTTTGCGAGATAAGTATTTCTAGTTACTATTATTATTATTATTATTATTATTATTATTATTATTATTATTATTATTATTATTATTATTATTATTATTATTATTATTAGAACATGCAAACTGAAGCCCACTACCCTAAGTTCCGACTCAGCAGCATCCCCCCTGCACAAGAAAGCCAGACAGTAATGATAAATAAAGGTTGACAATAGTTTACAGCCAGCTCATCTACTTGGTAGTTCTTTGCCCGTCTACCAGATCCCTGATCAAGTGTGGGCTGTTGAGGAGAGGGGCTGGGGCGGAAATCTGAGCACCGAGGAAAGAGTGCAGAATCAATAACAAACCCAACCAGCCGGCAAGAGCGTTGTCACTCCCAGGCAACAATGGTGGGAGCGAGGCGATTACTCTCACCAATACGCCCCACCTACTCCCTGGCACGATATGTACTGACTGTGCGCGCTATAAAGATACAGTCGAACTTCCCGTAGACGACCGCTAAAAATGCAAAGACTGAAGGGTTGCTTACGGGAGGTGGTCGTTTACAAGAATCTAACCACAAGGGGCCTCTTCCAAGAACAGGTCCGGGCACATCTACTTTATGGAAGATAGTTTATTACATACAATTTTTAAGTTACGCCATGCGTAGGTCCATGTTGTTGCTAAGTTCTTTGTATATTCTAAAAATAGGGTCATGTCAGGAAGCTGCTCGGAAGAGAAGTCACCAATGCTGCGTTTCCCAAACCCCAAACAATACTAAAACAATTGGAAGAATGACATGTCATTGTTTCCTGCGACCAGTTAGGAGAGACCTTCCGAGCAGCTGCTACAATAAACATTAGTTAGCACAGTCACATAGCCAATATAGAGATCAGAGAATGCCTCAAGTGGTCGCTTACAAGAGGTTAAAAACAATGGAAAATCTTTAACCGTCAGGCCCAAAAAGTGGTCGCAGTCGCTTACAGGAGGTGGTCGTTTACTAGAGGTTCCTACCGTCAGGCTTTGACTGGGAAGGTTTTGGTGTTTTGGATTAGCGGTCGCTTATGGGAGGTGGTTGCTTACGAGAGATGGTCGTGCACAGAGGTTCGACTGTAACAAAATCAGCGACTGAAGCAATTACAAGCCCGTGCTAGGTTACTTACAGAAACCATACTGTTATTAAGAGTTTAACTGGGAAATAAAAAAATTATTAACTCTAACGGGATGGAATACTCTAGGGGAGCGGTAACCCCAAAAGCCCTCATTTGAATAGGTTTACTGACAAGCATAAAAAATGTGCGACTATATTGACAGTATACGCTCTTCTCACGTATGGTAATATGCCCGTCGAACCTCGTTTTTGAGTAAAACGTCCTTTGAAATGCTAATCACACGACGTTTTCGTATTTGAATTTCAAAGGAATTTTTACCCGTAATCGAGGTTAGACGGGCATATTACCATAAGTGAGAAGAGCGTATTGGGTCTCTAAAGGTAGTTTACAAAACGCTACACAAGACAGTGGTAGATCCAGTCCTTCAGATAAGGGAGGGCAGTCACCCAGACCCTGAGACAAGGGGGCGGGGGGGGGGGGCCCTCGCCCTGGCCCCTCCCCTGGATCCGCCACTACAAGAGCTTCGGAGACATTCTTATTCAATGGATGCGCGCACACGCCGACAGATCACAGAGAGATTTGCAATCATATTTGCAATCATGTTTTGGAAAAGAAAACACAGTCAAGTGAACAAGAACCCAGGAAAGGATTCATCTAGCATCCTTCGCGGCAGACATTGCAAAAGTGCAGTACGCTAGCTTTGAGCACATCTTCATGCTATGGCTGCTTGAGAGAAGAAGGCATCAGTACAAGGTCGTGGTACCCAGGCCGCCACACGGACAAGAATCTTACAACTCGAAAAACATCACGGTGAAAAAACGTGAGATGAATGATGAAGTGCCCAGGCCCCACTTCGACAATCACAAATAGTGTTGCTGCTCGCCAATGCTCGCAGGAGCGTAGCATCCATATACGCACATACGCCCGTGTGTACAGCTGAAATCTCTGGAAAGGCAGGAAATAGAATTTCTCAGCGCCTAAATTTGCATTTTTTTTTCTTGGGGTTAGGGGGGTGGAACATACCCCTACACCCCTAATTTGCAGTACATTCGAGGGTCTAACCTTTCTTTCCGTGCGCACACCTTCAAAACCTCACGTTACGACCACGGCTCGCAGCAACAAAAGTGATTTTATCCCAGAAGAGGGAGAAATTCTCTTACCTATATAAGAAAATATAAAGATATCACTACTAAACGGCTTTGGCCCATGGATCATAAAGAAATTGGTTATTAGTTAATTAAAGACGCAATCACTGTCATTGGACGTACTCATTTAGGGTGACTCTGCTGAGAAATTGACTGAGATTCATCACTAAAACATTCGGACAAAAACACTGTTTAATGGCGTAGAAACAATACTACTTTGTTTAATTTTTGAGGAATGTTTAGAAGGTTTACATCCATCACCATCTGTTACAAAACGTTAAAATCACCGTTCATTTTATCGCGCAAGAGAGTACCTCGGAGTTCAATGTTGTGCACTTTAACAGTGTAAATAGATGATGTGGTAGACTTACAGGAGTAGAGTCAGGGACCATACGTAGCCACAGCTCTTCTTTTCCAGTTGTTATCACCTTCACGAAAATTGTGGGTCATTTCCTTATAAAGGTTCGTGACAAACGAGATAGTTACTAATTCAAATCGTCCACGTGAAACATGGACGATTTGTGCATGCCTTCTCGCGCGCTGTTCTCCCTTGGACCTGTACCGAGTCAGTTACTCCAGTGTCAGTGTACAGATCGTTGAGTAAGAACCAAATTATTTTGCCCTTAAAGCAAACGCTATAATGATGAAGAGTGAACAGTAAAGTAGGTGAATGCAGTCTATATGTAGATTTTAGTAGGTCTTCAGATGGCTGGTAGCACTATTTGTTTTATACCCTCATGAGAGAAGTACAAGAAATATGAGTACAAAATGGTGGGGGGGTACTCCCTTATATAAGCCAATTTCGGTCTGGAATCGGGTATGGTTTTAGAAGGAATTACGGGAGTGTATGAACATATTTGTCTGGTTTGAACTCCAAATGAATTAGAACGAAGTGAGATTTTGGGGGTCTGAAATAGGGACAGGATTTGGAGAAACGGGCGGAACAACCAAACCAAGAGTACCTCCCAGGCAATAAGCCACGGTAACTTGCTCAAAAAATACCAAACTGATGACAGTGAGAACTAGACTTTGTTCTAAAGCCTAGGAGCCGCGTTGCCGCGCTGCTGATCGAGTCTTTCGAACAAGTGTAGAAAAGAGAATGAAATTCTGTATGTGTGAACATGTGGAGAACATCTTCGTGCAGAGTAGAGAATGAAATTTTTAAAATTGAACTTAGTGTATCATTATTTGTTGTGACGCTGACGTTTTTAATAAGTCATTATATCAATATAAGGTGTGGGCAATAAGACAGTGTCGACGAGAAGCCCAGAAATTAGTCACTAACGTGGTCATTTCAATTGTTTGAATGAGATTTACAATGTTAAAGTGTACCATAAACTCCCATATAAGGAAAAAAAATGTTTGAAGGCTATTTCAAGTCGAAGAGGTCGTTTTTTTAATGATTTGGTTCCCTGCGTGATCCTATTTCTTCCCTAGTTACCTTCCATAACGCGCCACTAGGGAGAGCCGGGTTTCGAGAGACGACTGGGGACGAGTCAGTATGTGACCTGTGCTGTGGAATACGACCATCTAAAATCTGAATGGAATCGGAATATGTCGTACATCGTTTTACAATTCAATTGCGCTTTTAATTGGTAGGCTTTATCTACTATCAGTCGAAATTGTCCTACAAATTTGTTCCTCAAGGATTACTTTTTCTTGAGCGTTCAATATCTTTTTATCGCCGACTAGTTAGCACAATTGGTTGGGTACCAGCCTGACAATTAATTTTGGTACTCTTTAACCGCCCCCTTCCATACCCCTCTTGTTCATATATGATGGCTAACATAAATATTAAAAAATAATAATAAAACTACTTCTACGGTCTAGAAATAAAGAAAATCACAAACGAATCTGAACAATGTCTGTAGTGTCTTACGGATTTAACCAAGGATTGAATCGGATTTAACCACCAACACACACGAGGTTGCTGCTCGTGCAAACATGTGTATTCAATCTCATAACAGTCAAAGCGCATGCTCTATAATACAAACATGGGGGGTGGGGACGGTAGACCTAAATATTCACACATACTACAATGTCAGTTATGTACATCCTTATGTTGGTTGGTAACTCTGCCGTACCGACTTTGTGAATATTTTTTGAAAGATCAAATTTCGGGTTAGACAGGCAGAGCTCGGTAAAAATCGATAGAAAAAATATTCAGAGTAAACTACAACTAAACAGTTTGCAACCGGTATTCAAGCACAGTCCAGTTAATGATTCAAAAACTAGTCGAGGGAGAGGCTGGACGTAATTGAGCCCTGAGTATAAGCCATTGACACAACTGCACCCTCACTTTATTCGTGGTAGAGTTACTGGATCGTCTCAATTGCACAGGGTTTTTTTATGGTTTGTAGGTGCACACGGGTTCAATAGCTGAGAATATTCGGAAATGGCTCAAGCCAAGCTTCTACTTTATTTCAGGTTGAGGTGACAGAACAAGGTAAAAATCGATGGAAAGAAGAATTTTGAGAGTTAAATACAAAGGAACTATTTGCAACCGGTATTCAAGCACAAAGTCTAACAGCACAAATAACACGACCACACCTGCAAATCTATAATCGTGCTACAGTTCAGTTACTTTTTTGTTTCAAATGTACAGAATTTTTTTTATCTCACTTTGGAGGTGGAGACGGTTTCAATGGAAAATATTGCACGGATGGTTCAAATTCAAACCAGGACCCTAATCCACTTAAATATCAATGAAGAAATAATTTTGAGCGTTAATTACAACTGAATAATTTGCAACCGGTATTCAAGCACTGTCCAGTGAATTACCTAATACTAGACAAAAGAGAGGCTAAGTAAACCAGAAGTATAACCAGAGCACAAATAACAAAACCACACCGGCAATATTAGGTTCTTACAGTTCAGTAACTTCACTGTTCAAATGTACACGTTTAAACACCTTGCTTTGTAAGTATCGACGGTGTTTAAAGGATAACATTCAACAGGCAAATAGATTTTCAAAATAAAGAAAAAAAAGGACTTACCACGACAACAGGTTACAACTCTTGTACAATCCATCCCACATATAAATAATGTTTTGTGAGGTCCTTGGGCGGGAGGGGGGAGGGGTGCAAGGGAATACAGGAGAGAGAAGAGGGTAAGAGATGGAGCGAGGATTTGTAAGTAAACATTTCGTGTCGGCGTAAGGTGAGCCCATTATCATGAATAAAAAACAGGCAAATGGAAACCGACACTTTTATCTATCGATTGCCAGTAGAAAAGTCAGAATTGGCTCTCATAATCCAAGCTTCAATTTACCCCCTTTCTTCTAATTTTTCGGTTGTTTGCATATTCTTAGTGTATAACGGTACTTGGCAATTTACAATTAGAAATTTTGATTACACGGCTCTTATCTCATGGGTCAATCACGCTTGGACTAAAGTGAGGGGAGTAAGTCAAGGTTGTATTTCTGCCATTTCGCTGGTGGATAAGTCACGTTTTCACAATCACAAGCGAGAGTTCTCTATATGTGTGACGCAATGAAAATCTGCTCAAATGCTTAATCCAGACCATAGTTATTAAAGTGGAATGGTTATGAAACCCGTTAAACCCTTTTGTTTGTTAGCTTTTTTGGACCTGACCGTGCGCAACGTTCAATAGCATTCCTATCATTTTGAACTCACTGACCAATAGCAACATCGCATTAATTTGTTCAGTCACAAGTTGTGAACAAAAAGCACGGTCAGGGAGCTTCCAACATTAACTTCAGCACCGTTAGTTTTAACTTTGATGTTTGCTGGCTTTCCTAATCAGTCTCCTCTACTAACCACGCCCAAACGCTTTATCAAAGTTACATTTCTAATCTTGGTGTTGTGCAAACCATAATAGTTCGCTTTTTTGTTGTGCAGTGGGTATTAGTCAGTGTCTTCAATATTTTATATCACATAACTTGGTGATTGCACCCGTCCGTAACACCAAGAAACTACCACGTTACAATGTGGATTTCTCAGCTGAATTTTACTTTGTAGAATCTTAATGCCAACGTATGTATTGCTAGGCATTTAGCAGAGGATATCGACTACATTTTTTAATTTCAAGAACGTTCACATTCCTTGTGGGTTGTATTAAAATGACATAAGCAGTGAGGTCGGGTGAGGCTCGGGCATTGCCTTGTGCTTGACGTTCATCTTTGGAGCAACAATGGATCAAGAACACCAATAACAGGAAGACAGAAGCGCAAAAAAGATATTTTATTACAACAAGACGTTACTATGAAAAATTTGTGTAAACTTGCGTAATTACCTCGTCGAGCGAGCCTGGTGGCTTCGGGAAGCCCGGACACAGAGCTGGTATCAAAGAGGTACCCAACGGGACAAACTCCCAAATGGCGTCACCAATGATACAGCAAAGGGCTGTTTGCCACACTTGACCAAATTGAGAAGACGATTGGTTGAACCCCTCACCGCCGCCCCCCCCCCCTTCACCTACACCATATCTAAATGTGTCTGAGTTTTTGGCCCCTAAAGTATTATGGCGTGTATAACTTCTTGAGTAAATGGAGAAGATGAAAAGTTCACAAGTAAGCAAGAGTGGGACATGTTTCACACCAATACCGCGGTTATCACACATTTATAGGATACTGTTTCAGAAATTACGCAAAATTCATAGCGGCTGCTTTGTCGTTGTTATTGTGAAGGTAAACTTTGTTCTGTCACGGATAGAATTAAAAATCCTTTGTGATATGCATGTCCTTAGTGATACGCACGTAAGTAACTGTGCAAACATTTTGGATGGCTCTTCCAGGTGTTATGAAATTGATATAACATTTCAGGGCCGCCTGTGGAGTTGAATGCACTTTAGGCACCCTACTGACGGAAATTTATTACAATTTAATATTTGCAGGAGCAGAAGTCCTTCCTCTTCGAATAATATGATTTTTTAAAGAAAATTGCTGTTGTCAGTAAGTGTTGAAAGGATCGTTTGTTAAATGCTATGTGTATAATGTTTGCCATGAATTTGTCCACCAGGAAAGCGACCGACAACAGTCTTGACCTGGCTCTTCGGCAACTTGTAATAAACGTAACCGATATCATTCTAACGTATTAGTCACTCTTTCCCGTAATCTCCACTACCTTCCCTCCATCAATTCGTATATAGTTCACTAGTAAGTAACGCCTGTAAATGAGCTTTTAGGAGTTTCGGTAAACTGTTTTAGTCGAGTACCTAAAGCGGTATTAACCCTTTCCTGATCAATCAAAGACAATAACCCCAAAACAAAATAAATAGCCAAGGAATGACTACTTACGATAGAAAAAATAATAATAATAATGGAGATTCTGCGAGTGCAGACTATTAAGCAATAAAAATTGTAAACACCCAAAATTTTAAATTAAGAAATATTGCAAGTTCAACGGAATGCACTGGCTAAATCTGTAGAGCGCTTGACTGCAATGCGGGAGGACGAGGGTTCGATCCCCGAGGCAGGACCAATACTCAGGGTCTTAAAATAACGAAGAAATGACGGTATTGTCTTGGCTCTACAAACGGCTAGACCTTCGCATGGCTCGGATGACCACATAAAAAAAAAATACGCGGTTCAGTGGGAGACAAAAATAGTGTCTTTCATTAGTAGAACTTTTTGCTAAATACATCGACACTCAACCAAACCGCCAACGATCAACCACGTCAATGAGGTACAATTTGTTTTCACAACTTGTTAACAAAAGGGTTTTTTCATCCTCTGACTTCAAGGAAGCTAAAAAAAACCGGAAGGCGACGAAGCGACAAATACTGTTCTAAATTTACGAAGAACTTTTGATTTCGCAGCCCTCAAAACCTTTGGTGAGCTACCTGTGTTGCAAACACACGAGCTTACACTTTTAAGTAGTAACTTATGTCGTTATTAATATATTCCTTCCGGATTTTTCTTAATCTCGCACTCTTGCATTTAGAACCGTCCCACTTTTGCGAGATGACGCCGCAGCATAATTTATGCTTTTCGCGCAATCGAAAAGGAATCGACCCCGAGTTAGAGACATCTCCAACACAACACTTTCTTAGTTTGGCTTTCTTAGTTTTGTTATCACTTTGTCGCCAATAAGCCAAGTACTTTAACAACCAATATCCATTATAATCCCGTCACTGCCTCAGGTAGATTTAATCGAAGGCTGCCCCTTGACCTTTGTCGTTAGCAGAGGCCTTTAACTCTTTGTTAAATGGTCTATTCTATAACTCATTAACCACGTTCATGCCTACACAGCCTGGACATTCAGTGGGCGTAGGAGTAGAGGGCCTATCCAACTTGGACATTTGCATGGATTTTTCTCGGTCAGACACAGCAATATTGTTTGATATCGCTTATACAATACAATCAGGTGCACATTTGTGCTGCCCTCTGTGAGAAAAACAGTTTTGTGCAATTTAACCTTTAACACTTGTCGTGACTTAACAATCTTTTTTAATCCATAAGGATTCAAGTTAATAGCAGCGACTCTGACGTACAAACTGTGGCATTACACACGCATTCATTGCGCTAATTTTCAGGTTGTGGTTTAAGGAAACTAAAAGAATTATGCAAACATCATCCGCATTGCCATTGTCTAAATTTAATTATGGTATTACTACGAGCGACATAAAACCCGATTAACAACACTATTACATTTCTTCGGCGAAAGACTTTCTCACTTGAAGAAGATATTACAAATGCATTTCGAAAATTAGACTAAAGGACAGTCCGTTTGATAAAAACAAACAAGACGATAAAAATTACGAACTAAAATTAACATGAAACTGTCGTTGAGCAAGTTTCTAATAACAGCCACGATAAACGTTTTGGTAAGTATCTTAAAACTACACGATGTGTAAAAACTCCTTGAAATTTGGTATTTTAAGGCCCCAGAGGCAGAATACACGGAAAATGAAGGCAAAAAAAATATTCTAACAATACAACAATCACTGTTCCTGAAGCACGTTTTAAAAAACGTTCAGCATCCCTATTATGTTTATCAATATCCGCCGCGTCCCCCACCACGATATGGAGGTCCGCCTCGCATCATTGGCCTGCCTCGAGGAGCACCACGATTGGAGGTTATTGTACCTATGGGAGAGCCACGAGTCGCCAGAGTACCACGACCAGTAGGGGCACCGCGCAAATAAGGTGTACCACGAGTAACAGGAGTACCACGAGCGCCACTGGATGAGACAGGGGCACCACGAGGTGCTGGAGCCCCACGAGTGGCAGGAGCACCACGAGCCACAGGCACACCACGAGCCAGAGGCACACCACGAGTAGACGGGGCACCACGAGTAGCTGGGACACCACGGGTAGCACCCCGAGGAGTAGGAGTGCCACGAACAATAACAGCACCTCTCTGCGCAGAGCCACCTCTTGGGGTGGTGGCTTGAGTGGCAAAACTTCCACGACCTGTGGCAGAGGTTCCACCTGCACCGGCAACTCCACCTCGAACTGAGATTGCTCCTCCTCGAGAAGCAACAGTCTGACCTTGTAAACCGGCCGGGGAAGACGTCCTGACCACGCCCCGACCAACCGGCGAAGGGCCTCTTGGAGCAACCATCCGCACGCCCGGCGTCCCTGAAGATGTTGGGGTCCTTACAATTCCAGATGTTCTAAACCTCGGTGTTCCTACAGGAGGCGGCCCAAGCAAACCAGGAGAAGGAGTTCTCATCTGGCCACCTGCGGTGGGAACTGGTCTTACACCACCGACTGCAGTTGGCGCACCTGCACGTGGTGCCGAGTTAACAGCAGGTCTTGACCCCACAGCTGTTGTAATCGCCTTTCCACCAGGGCTGACTTTAGAAACCACAGGGATTGCTGCAGAAGTGCCTGATGATTGCTGACTAATCCTCTGTAACCAATTGGATTGGGATGCCGGGGCAGCAGATGTCTTCACACCATACACAGCACTTGAAGCAGAAGCAGCAGTAGCTTGGTTCGACACCGATGTATACGTGTTTTGGGACACTGGCTTGCTGACCTGATACGATCCAGCTTGGTTTCCTGCCACAGTTGCAATTGCATTGTAGGAGCTTGCAGGAGCAGTGGCTCTGTACGGTGACGCCGTCTTATATGCTTGGTTCGATGGAGTGGAATACAAAGGCTTTGTTGCTGCGGTGCCCACAGGAGCTTTGACTGCTGACCCTGCAGTGCTAGCCGCAGGAGCAGCTGGTTTCTGTTGCGTTGGATACAGTGGAAATATTGGCTTCACTGTGGTGCTCAGTGATGCTGGTTTTGCTGCACCTTGGGAAGCAGGTGCAGTGACAGCACCTTGTTTCTGACTTGGTAAAATTGTTTGCTGAGATGCCAGGCTACCAGAGTTCTGCATACTGCCGGTTTTAGCACCACCACCAGGATTCAAAATGCTTAATATCTTCGCTTGTAGGTCAGCTTGTTGTTTGGCAATGGACTGAGGATCCACGGCTGGCTGACTGGATTGACTAACTGTAACGCCTGGCGAGAAAGTAGGTGCAAATGGACCAAGATGAACAATGAGTAACTATTAATTGAGCAAAAAGAACGAAAAAAGCAAAAACAGCCAATGGATGACAATTTCCGTCATGCCTAATGGCCTTAATTTGTGATATTTTTAACTTCAACTTTTTGATCCAATGCAAAAAACCCACTTCGTTTGCTTGTGAATAGAAACCGACGATAGCAAAAAGAGAACTTGTCTTCAAGTACAAGTAATTATCAGTAGATTTAAATAAGAGCACAAACATTTGCGAAGTTCCAACAGAACAATAACAAAAGAACCTAGTTTGTAACGTCCAAAGTAACCGTGAAAAGACCTGACCGCAAAAAAGCCGGGTGGTTGCCATTATTGGAGAAAATTAAGTCCATACACGTTTATCAACGCATTTCTTTTTCTTTTCACACGAGGAGCATTTCTTTTTACTTTTACTGGAGGGAGAGAGAAGTATTATTGTTTAACTATTCGCTTGTGGAATGATTCAAAACGTGCAATTTGAAAATAAAAGTAGATAATTTAAACCAGTTGTTTGTAAAAGAGTAGGTAGAACTGGTATTGGTATGTAATAGATATTTCTTTTGTATTGTTGTGACACCCCCTTTGCATTAAGAACTGGAAAATGTCCCGTTACAATCAATTCAACGAACTTACAGTACCACTGACCATAAAAGGATTCAACCAGGATTTAATGGAAACAACCCAGAGACTCCTTTTTGAGGAAGTAGTTTTGCACGCCTTTTGTAACGCTAGAACATTATTAAGGTCATGTGCATCATAGACGGTTTCAATTGTAGTAGTGTATATGATGGAAAATGTTTTAGCAATGACGTACTTTTTTTTTCATAAAAAGTAAGTAGTTTTGGCTAAGGACCAGTCACGCGCACAGTATAATAAAACAAACGTTAACCGCCCGCAGTGACTCGCTAATGTTGTCACATCCACTTGTACTTGAACAGACTGCATTCTTAACCTTGAACAGTTGCGAGGACAAACAAATAAGAAGTAACCGAAATAAAAAGATTATCTTTCACGAAGAACTGTGTTGAGTGCAGGAAAAGAATATGTTGCGTCATTACCTCCCTTGCCATTGGCTGCTGCGGAGTCTCCCAAAATTTGTTCTTGTCGTTTGGACAAATTGTCAATCAGCTTTGTTAGCTGATCTGCCGAAAGGTCTTCACCACTGGCTGCCTTACTAAGGAGTGACGTGATGTCCGACTTCGCGGTATCCTGGGGGGCCGTTGTCTTGGTGTTGCTACTTTCTTGGGTGTTGCTAGATTTCGCTCGTTCACGAAGGTCTTGCATGTATTGATCGAAATTTTGTCCCACGAGTCTCATAGCATCATCTAGAGGCATGTTTCTATGCTCTGTATGGAGATAAAATGGGTTGGAAGGTGAAACAAGAAACAACATAGCAAAAGGTTGACAAGCTATGGCATTCCTGTGAACGTGGTCATCGATCACATCTACTGCCAGCAAATTTACAAGTTGATCAATTACACAGCTGGAGTATCAAAATGACGGTTTCTGTACCAATTACGAAAGGCCTGTTTTCTTTTTGTTCATGCTTTGGTTTTTATCCTAATTTCCAGTTGGAACTTTCCTGCTGTTACTATCATAGTGGTCAACCAATTAAGAAAACAACGCCTTTGCGTGCTAAAAAGTTAATTTTTAGAGTTTCAAATATTTTTTCAAAACAAGAACTGCACTATTGACAATTACTTTGAAACAGTTCTCTCTCTCTCTGATTCCCTTACCCACTTCCTTTTTCACCCTGACAAAACCTAAAGTCTGCATACAATCCAAGGAAGATTGCATACTTTTTGAAGAAAATATATACCGGCAAGAAGAACAGGGGGAACGTTTATGAAAAAAAAAACTATTGGACTAAAAGCTGGATTCAGATAAAAATAGAGTAAAAAGGACAAATCCTGAAAGGTAATAATGTCCCAATAGTTTTGCCAACAGAACCTCCTGTCTTTCCGTGCCCAGAAGCTGTCAATGAAAAGAATCAGAATAATAACAAAGACAGAATATACTGGAAGGAAGAAATGCCAGGATTGTACTGTCTCAAGCAATCACTTAAACAACAAAAGAAAGGGAAGAAAATTTTGGGTTTTTTGCCCCTCCCAATTTTTTTTTTCTGCGACATTGAGACATATAACCATATTACAACAACGATAAAAAAAAGTCAATGTGAACATCACAATGATGACGGAAATTGATGTCTGCGAAAAAACGTGTACTTGCTACGATAACAATGATAAAGTTGTGGCGGATTTGGTAGGGACCTCGGCCCGGTTGCATTAAGACCTGCACTTTAGTGCTCACTTAAGTAGGTCACTTACGAATCTGCTATGGGTACAATAACGGGTGTTGCATGGAACGCAGTTTCAGTTTTACGAGGTAACTTGCGTGCTCACACGTAACTTTGTTATAATACTTTATTAACGACTCCCTCTATTTTTTTGAAGCTAACGATAAGTGAGTGAAGAATGTGTCTAGTGGTTTCGAACACTTTTAAGCGTCTCATTGAAATAAGGTTTGCATGCAGTCGTTATTTTACTTCAATATTTACTGGAAATGTTTGTTCTTCTACTTTTTTCTTAACGACGGCTACATGAGAGGTTGTATACATCAGAGGTTAACAAAGCGGATTACAATGAAATTATGTATGTAAAGAAAGAAACTTTTTTTTCACCTCTCAGTAGCAAGGATACGGGACCTACTTAGGTCCCGCAAATTTACGTGCTATTTTTCCCGTAAAAAAAAGTTTTATGCAACACCCGCAATTTTGGGACAATTTGGGGGGCAAATGCCGGAGAAAAATCTAGAAAATGACTTGTCATTGTGCAGTTTTGGTGTACTCGAATGCAGAATTTGTGTACTTGAACCGTGGTATTGACAGTTCATTTCAATCTTCCCAGGAGGCAATAAAAACTGTAAAGTACATGTATTCAGTGCATCAACAAAATAAGATCTACATTGCGTAAACCACACCCGTTAACTTGAGCAGTTGAAATAGGAAGATAATACAATACAAATGTGGATATTAGAGAAAAACATTATTATAATGGAGATTTTTTGCTCAGCCAAAAAAAAACACACCCAACCCCAGTGCGGAAGAATGCCCATGCAGCCTAGTATAAAAAAAAGTACCAACAACAACAAGAACTCGCACAGGGGTTCTATCAATTAAGTGAACTCTTTGGTAACCAAAGTCCATGTTTGGACCTGGTACTTCAAGGATCAACTAGGCTAAGAATTAAACTGAAATAGAGAGGGATGTAACAGTAAAAGCAATAACGTTTACTATAAAAATAGTAAAACAACTACAATTAAGCAACAACAACAATAATAATCATAATAATAAGTGGAAAGGGGCCAGGAAAAAAACGGTAAAAAGAAATTCCAAGAATAACGCAATACCACAATACTGTCATGCCAAGAAAAGCACACATCTATATTTAATTGCATTGCCTATTAACTGGAACCTTTCTTGCCAAAAAAAGGGAAGGTATATTATCTATGAGTCCACTAGTGTTGTCTTTGTAAGAACCGGTAGTACCTGTTATATCTTAACAGTCTTTTTATACTCTAAATTGGCAAATAGCTTTTAATATTACTGCCACGTCCTTTCATTATTAGAATTTCAGATTTCATGAATAAATTTTACACTCTCTAGTTTTCTTCAGGACCACTGATTTGTAAGGAATTACATAAGTGCCAACCTTTTCAAGAAGTAAAGAATTCATTTTCTTATCTTAAATTCACACTTATTTGTTTACTGACAGAAATCAACTTGTGAAAACAGTATATTACAACCCAAAATGTCGGCCAAGTGCATTCATTGCAGTTCAACTGATTCTGCAAGATGAACTCCATGACTCATCAAACGGTTCCCCTCCATATGAAACTAATAAACTAATAAAATTTCTTTTCGTTTCTGTACGTTTACGTCATTTTGTTGTTAACATTATGTTAAAGGGGTGAATCAGGCTTAACTTTAATCACATGTTAACCCTGGGAAAATTGAGTATATTAGAATTAACTGACTTACAAAAATAAATAATATTTACATGGAACAGAAACAGTGTTTCAGATAATTAAGAATCTTTCCCAAATAGGCAATGCTGCCAGCTAATATTTTTGGTCAAAATAATGTTTGCTGAGACCAAATGTTCATGGAAATAAATAAACTAAACTTGATTTAACAACACATCTTTGGAGTTCAATTACTCAAAGTCAAAACAGAGTGTAAGAAAAGAGGATGTAAAGGCTGCTTTCTTGAGCTTCCCTGAAGAAGTCACTTACACTGTCAATTTTTGGAAAAGATTTGTTCAAAGGAGAGACAGTAAATCTTGATTCACAGCTGTATATATACACTACACTGTATCTGCAAAAGTACCCTCATTTAACCGTCGACTGGGAAAAAAAAGTTCAATTGGCATCAAACAACATCACAATCCAAACTGAAGCAATTTCAGTTCAAAATGTTACTCCATATTGTATTTACGAATGAGAAACTTTTTCGTTTTGGCATGGTTGAATCACTTTTATGTGCTTTCTGCCAAGCTAAGGTTGAATCCGACATCCACTTTTCCTTGTCCTGGTTGTGAGATTATAATATCTTTGTTGAGGATTTACAAGAAGGGGATGTAATTTTCGATACATTTGATATTCTTTTAATTTAATCAAACTTGGTTTCTTGGGAAAGTGTTACAATAATATTAATCACAAAAATGTCAGAAGGGTATACCCTCCATTCAGGAGTTTCATTGCCTGAACCAGGCATATTAATCAGGGATCGAAATTTAAAAAATCCTAAGGTCGCCTTTTGGCGACCAAATGGCAGTTTGTATAATGCAAATGATGCAGCTCATAGTATGGCGCAATCTATCAGATTTAATTGTTTGAAAATATCACAGACAGAGGTCGGTATAAATTTGGAAGTAAACATTTTTTTATGACGAAAGCAAAGCAAGATAACATGAAATGTTACTTTCACCTTTAATCTTTTACTTTTAATCTAAATAACAGAGAAATCTGGTCGCCAAAGTGGTGACTGAACCAGAATATTTAGTCGCCAAGGAGAAAATGTTGGTAACGTGAATTCGGGACCATATCAGTCGCAATTTCGAGCCCTGTATTTGCAACATTGAACTCTAAATTATTCTCAGGAAAGGGAGCACGTCCAATAAACATCTTTGCAAGTGCGAAAAGTTGATAAATGTCACGTCCAAAATGTGCTCTTAAAAATTAATTAATGTACTTAAATATACAGATATATACAGATACTGTATTTACTTTTCATTTAGACATTTGTTGGCTGTAATAGCTTTTATTGTTTGGGCAGTTGAGGTTTAGGTATGACAATTTTTTGGGGGGGGATCAATTACTGTAATTTATTAATAATTATCATCATTTTATTATTTACTTGCCCTTAGTTTTTTTGTGTGTGTAGGGGTGAGTCAAGTTTTTTTTGGCCCATGGTTAATTTAAGTCACAACTGTATATATACACTAACAATAGTAACAATGCATGTCAAAACTCGACTGAGAATGAAATTATTGTGAGGCAGTAAATGACACAGTGACCAACACCAAAAATCAGCAGGAAAGCGTGAACTATTGATTCTCTTGTACATGTATACAAGTTTTCTTTTATTTTATGCTGGTTTTGCAGCTGTTAATATGCTGGCTCTGGTCTTAGGCTCTTAAGAAAAAGGCTGGGATCCTTCAGGTGTATGAACCTAGAATTATAATTACATATAACAGTGGGATGCTAAGCAATGTCGTCCAAATTTTAGTATCACAATTAATCACAGTTTAAGTCTCTCATATCCTTAGAACAAGTAAGGAAAGTTGTCATAGCGAATAATAAAAAAAGTTTTTTCCTGACTGACGTCTATGAGCTGACGCAGATGCTAGTCAGCACTGAGGTGTACTTACGTCCAAGCTGACCCATACGTGTATCTACTTTGCATTTGCGTTGTTTTGGCCTGCACTGTACTATTCAGCAGTTTGTCAAACACAAACAATACTTCTAGGGATATCAGATAACTTTTTCATTAATTTTGGATTGTAACTGATGGTTGGTGCAGCACTAACTCAAGCACTAGGGGTAATACCATAACGCATTAAAAAAGGAAGGTGTGCCTGTCTTAAAAGGATGAATATATCAATTGTTAATAAAAGTTTACTATCCAGCTAGAAGGGACACAATATCCATCACAAAGCACAAACTGAAGTGGAAGCAAAAAAGACTTCCTGCAATACCTATGTAAATAAAAACAATTAAAATTAATTGTCCCGCTTGACAAAGGATCATAACATGTCTTGTGTTATAATTACATGACACAACAGTCAATGTAGTATGTTACTAACAAATAATTTGAAACACATAAATCATTTACACAGATATGTGCCAAAATCTTGGTTTGATAAAAATTGTCCCTAAGGTTTATAAAATGGGAGCGTTGCTTTGTTTAAATAAATTATCACATAATTATCATAAAAACCTAGAGAGGGAACTGTACATTACATAAACTAACCAACAGTGTAAGTGGTATAGTATAGGCGCACAAGTATAAACAGACAAAACAACACTTTACAAACTATTACACCACAACTGTTCCCAACTGTTCCCTGGTTGTGATTCTCAATACAAAAATGGTAGTAATAAATCAGTACTTAAGATGACATATGGTTCTTAAGTAATCTTATACGATTTACACTACGGAAAATGCCTAACTGTTTTTGTACTGTATAAGCATTGTATGTAGGTAGTGTCGTTGTTTGTTATAGTGACTTTGAAGCAGGTTTATTATTGTCATAGGTCAAAGACGTCGTAGTGGACAAGTTGTGTGAGTATTTTGTAATCACTAAATCATTAATATATAAAGAGCATAATAATAAACTGATAAGATGAATGTTTCTTAGGTAAATCTTCGGTTTTATACTTTCAAAATGACTGGAAGTGTAATACTGAATGATTTCATTTTCACTGTAAAAAAACGTAAACATAATAATAAATAAACAATAATAACAGTAGAAATAATAATAAATCATGATAACAAAACCAATATGAATATGCCAATGCTCCTGGATTACCCAGAAGTCCAATTTTTCTTCAAAATGCGAATATTTTTATTCACAGCACAGTTTCTGGCATATACAAATGCAAATATGGCAACTCTCCTGGATCATCTGGGAGTCTCCTTTCTTCTCTCGATTTTTCTATTAATAGCATGGTTTCTGGGGCATTTTCCAGATATTACTTCATCACTGAGTGATGATAATTTCGTTATTACTTATATAAACGAATTTTGATGGTATATACTTCATGTAAGACTTCACATAATATCCTATGCTATTTCCATGTCATAATTTGGGGTTTGGGATTATTCGTACTTATCAGCTTGGGGGAGGGTGGTTTGAGGTCTTTTGACATCTGCGAGGGGAGTAATCCAACAGAGCAAATCCTCCCTGGAATGGGTGAAAAAATGAATAGCATGAAGAATAAAAATGGCCTAGGTAAAAACTTCAAAATTCATAACAGCAAATTTAAGTCAGGTGGCAGCTTCACAGGTGGAAGGGCTTGCTCAAGCAGGTATAAAGAAGTTTGCTCAATGATAAAAAGCTTTAAAATTTAGGTGTTAAAAGAAAGTTGTTAGCTATGTCAAAGTTTCTTTATAATAACTTGTGTTAATAACAGTATTGCTATATCATTTTCTTTACTGCTTTGCTCTGCACCACTGCATTTTGCATGGTTTTGTTCACCCAAAAGTAATAGTCTGCACAGTACTGTACATGTGCACAAAGTACAGAAACAACATAGAATGCAATAAACAAATTTAACACTGAGTTGACACTGTTAGCACACACTCGTGTACATACATAATATAGACAGGTCGTCACGAGTAACACTAATGAAGTGTACAGGTAATGCTATAATTTTCTTACTAGTAATCATGATGAGAAAATAAAGTTCTGCAGTTTGTTTAAGTTGGGCTCCTAGAAGGCTGAAATACATGCATTTTACTGTAGCAGATTTCAGTTAAATTCACAGAAAAAATAAATGACAGGAGTCCAGCAGTTGTCATGGTTACATTGACAATGCAACAATGTTTATGGGTTACAGTGTACAAGTATAAATTGCAGAACCCTGCTAGTCAATAATTTTTGGCCGCTGTCTGGTTAAAAAACAAAGGTTCATGCAATCAGTGTTTGCCTTAGGAAAGAGAGCCACATAAATGGCAGTTCACATATCACAAGAGTGTGATGGGATAGGATAGCACTATTAAAAATTTAGACACATCATAAAAAAACTTGATCAAAAGTTAAGCCCAGAAGGCTGTACATGTATCATACATTTTACAATTTAAATTAATATTATGATACGTCATTCTATTTTAGATTTCATTCTAAGATACATGTAAAGTAAGCCAGGCCCTTGTTGAACTGCACGCCATCCATGCACCGTGTACACAGCAGTGTAATACACATATACATCCCAAGACTTAAATTAATGGAACATCCTTAGGCTGAGCGTACAGAGTGGTTATAATACCACTTCCCAAACTTGTATGTTTAGCGTACACTGTATCATGAATCACTTCCGTGATATGTCTAATATTATTAACATCATACAGTCACTTAATAAATGATGCAGTGGATGCTCTCACACTTTCATCTTCTTTCCTTAATATCATTTCATTTATTTTAGGGTTAACCTTTTTGTGCCAAGAGAGACAAACATCAATTTTCTCCCAACAATTTCAAAACACAATCAAGAGGGAAGATTATGAGACTAAATAAAATAATGGCCTAAGGTGAAATGCTTTGATCTTTTTATCAAAATTCTCTCCAGTTATTCTTTAAGGATATGTATGTATAGAGCTGTGTGGAGAATTTGTATGTGGATACTGGGGCTTAAAGGGTTAAGCTAGAGTTTTCTCCTCAGCCCATGAACCCCTTACCGGTGTGTTTCTTTATCCTTGCAAGGAGATTTTGATCTTTACCTTGTGGATTTCCATGTAGAATGTTGACCGTCACTGAGCGATGAATCTCATGCTGACTGGTTATAACAATGGCATACAGCACACCACGACGAGCTACGTCATCCAGAAGTTCTGTAATTGGTTGGGTTCCATGAAAATGCAGCTCCACTACCAATCCCAAGGCCTTTAATCTTCTCTCTACCATTTCTGCATAACCTCTGAATAAACATAGTGTAGTGTAAATGGTTTGAACACAGACGCTATCTCACTCACAAGTAGGTTCAACAATTTAGTAAGTTCATCAGGGTGTGCATACATGTATAAACGTAAGTCCTAACTAGGACTGTCGTTGACAGTGAAATGACATCTAGAAAACATGTGTGGTAGTCATCTTTAGAGTCGAGCAAGTAAGTGCACATGGTATTATACGACTCACTTTGACTCCAAAGTTGACTTCTGAAAAGTTTGTCAAAACATCAGTCATTACAGGTCAACAACAACTTCTTATTCAGAACTACATACAACTGTACAATCTGAATAAAAAGACAAAAATAAAGATGTGCAATGTAGAAATGCATTTATTGCAAGGTCTACTTATTATTTTTATACCACTGAATACAGCCGTAGCCTTAAGCAATTGATAAGCCTGATCAAGACCCCCTTTTTTCTCAGGGTACTATGGTTTTCCCTCTTCTCAAAAACCAACACTAAATTCCTCCAAATAATGTGGGCAAACTAACTACATCTACATTTTTCTGTATACTGTTCTACACAACATGTAAATTAATGTAAAAATGTCTGTGACATTAATGTTAGAGAGATGACTGACAGCTGTGACCACGAGAGTTACTACAGCTGCTAATAAGCTCTCATGTTGATTTTGCACACCTGCGAAAGTTGAAGGTCACAAAAATACTACCAACAACAGCAAAATTGTGTGCAAAAGATAGAGTTGATTTACTAGGAAAAAGTTTCTGCTTACGGACTCTAAACGTTAAGGACTGGTGATTTAAAACAATGTAGACTAATTTAAGCCACTATGATATTAATTTTTGTGAGTCTCCAGTATTGTGTGTAAGGTGTTTGTTTATGCGCTAGTTTGGATTGTAATGATCAATAAGCCTTAGCTTCATGATTACGTTAACACCAAACAATGATGCAAGGATGTGGGGGGTTCCGGTTGGCAAAACTCAAAAAGACTTACACAATGTAATGTTGTTTTGTTAAACATCAAAATAAAGCTCTGTTTAAAATAACCAGCCATTAAATTTTTGAGGCTTATTGTAACGTTACTACAATGAGTGACATAAAAACGCATAAAAATCATCTTGTAAATTTTCAAGGAATTTCTTTCCTTCCACTACACAAATTTTGCAGCTTGCAATAGACCATTCCACAGTTATGAGCTTAGTACCCTAGTCTCTGAGAGCATGTGAGGCTGAGGTTGACCTTGTTTTGATACAAACCTCTTTCCTTTTCTTAAGAAAATCACTGTTAAAAAAACCAGTTAGCATAAGAATAACATGGAGTGACATAAAGCAGGAAGGGTTGTATCAAAACAAGGTCAAATCCAGAAACTTCAGGAGAAATTTAATACAAGTGTAAGTGAGAAGGAAAAGGCAGTTTGAGGGATGGAAACAAGGGCTTACCTGTTCAAAGGAGGAGCTTCAAAACTAGTGTACATGTACTCTATCTGTACACATAAATGTAACTTATTAATAATCATTAATACTCACCTTTGCTGTTTATTCATCACTACTATGACACAGTCTGTTGGTGCTTCAATGGTTTTACTACTGCTGTATGAGTCCTCTGGACGGTCATTGTAATCCATTCTGGGTCTCTTAGCGGCACCTGGATAATCGTCAGGCCGTGGATAATCATGCCCATACGAGTCATAGCGTTCATAACGATCATCTCGTCTATCAGGATATGGTCCCCTTGGGGAGTCATATGGATCACGTCGATCCCGGTCAAACGCATCACCCCTGTGGTCATAGGATTGTCGTGGGTATGGTTCTCTGTGGTGGGGAGGTTCATCCCTGTAACGGTCTCTCATGTAGTAATCATCGTGCCGACCATAACCTGGTCGGTCATCCATTCTACGAGGTGGAGGTGGAGAAGGGGACCTGCCACGACGTTCAAACGGAGGCTCAAAACGTGAGGGGAAACGGTCATAGTCCTCAAACCTGGGCCTTTCACGGGGAGGAGATCTT
Organism: Porites evermanni; assembly: GCA_942486025.1. NCBI lineage: Eukaryota > Metazoa > Cnidaria > Anthozoa > Scleractinia > Poritidae > Porites > Porites evermanni. Next base: position 102,599 of record CALNXI010001058.1, on the reverse strand, counting down.
CTAAATGGTCTACCATCGCGGTCAAATTCACGTTCTCTTCTGAAGGGAAATGGTGGCCTGCTGTCTCTATCTCTTGGTCTGTCATCCATCTTGTTTGGTTTTCTTCGATCTCCAGCTAAATTGACATCTACAACAAAAAAGACATAATATTGTTAACATCAAGAATTAGAATGTTGTACAATTTGTAGAGATGAGCTGGCTGGAGCAACTAAGAGCTGATTTAGATTTAGGTGGCAGACCGGCAAATAAACACGGGAATGTCTCCAAGGGCTGGCTGGCAGCTGATTTCACAGGCTGAAAAAGAGCTTACCACCAGCTCAAAACAAAGACATGAGGAAACGTTTGGAAGTTGTCGTTGACTAATAAATCCAGCTTGCCAGGGTTGTCAAAAGTAGCCAGCTGCCAGCGAAAATCGCCAGCTACTCTGCTTGGCATTTCTTTATGGATGGCCTTTTTTTCAAAAAATATCTCTGGACTGGGCTGCTTACTTTGACAACTCAGCCATCTACTTCAAACCTTTCTGACAACCCTGGCTTGACTAATAAAAAGGCCTGCTTAGCTTTTCCTTACCAACATCCCTGTAAACACAACCTTCAGTCAAAGAAAGTTATAAATGTTATACAACTGTTTTAAAGATTAAAAAGAGAATTGAGATATCTAGGCCATTCTGCCTTTGGTTGTTAGCTGTGGCAATCACCACAACCTAGCAATTTGCCTCCGATACAGTAGATCAAGGAAAACCAAATGACAAGTTTAAGAGAAGTGAGAAGTGATAAAAGGAATGGACAAGCCAAAAGAAAACCATGCGTGAATCAATTCAACGAAGTTGAAAGCAAGTGACACCATATGTACCAAGTCACAAGTGTTTGAACAGGATGTACGATTTTAACTGCAATGTGTTGGAAGAACATTGCACTATAACCTTGACTGCACTTTTCAAAGAACAAACTCTAAAGTTCAAAACTTGACTAATTCCCACTGCCAGACAAACACCTTATAAAAAGGAACAACTTCTCTGTTCTAATTCAGTCTGAATTTGGTGCACTTCCTAAGACAATTTAAAAGAATGTGTTATGTAAGAAATGCTGATGATAAAACTATGCATCAGTTTCCCTCTCAAATTGAAACACCCTGGAGCTAATCATGAAGATAAATTATTCACATATTGGAAGCAACCACAGCCTTCAACTTCTGTAAAGGCCCTGGTGTATATTTGGAATATATTTCCTTTCCTAAACTGTAACAAAGGGCACTCTTCCACAAATACAAGAACTATGATTATAACATTACATCAGTAGACAAAATGGAACTTAAACATCTTGATTAATAAAAGCAGAGTCCATTTTGAACAAAAATATTTCTCCTAACTGCACTGGAGGCAAATAACCAAAAAAAAAATACAGTACAAAGAGATAAAAGGTCAAAAAGGCAAAACAGGGATTGTCCAAGAAAAATCCGTACTCCCTCCTGCATAAAAACTTGGTTCCAGCTGTGCTTGCGACTGTTGAGATGAAAAAGAAAAAGTCTTGTAGATTCTGAGGATGCCAAAGGAGTTCTTGAGGTGCTCACTCACCTACTCGCTTGCCGTAATAAACTTTGCCATGTTCCTTTGCAACAGATGAATCAGCTGATTTGTCATCTTCAAACTGGACAAATCCAAAGTTATTATGAACTGATACGCCTACCACAGGGCCATATTGAGAAAAAGTTTCTTTGAGTTCCTTGCTGCTCATCTCGGATGGAAGATTGCCAATAAAAACTCGACAGCGAATAGATTGGGGATCATTTCTGTTGGTTTCTGTAGCCGCATCACTATCATGCCTGCCTCCCTTGCCCCATCTGTCGGGGGATTCCTTACGACTATCACGCAATCTTGCGTCACGTCTATCATTATCAGAGCTCATGCTGCTGATACTAGAAACAAAAAAAATCAGTCACCAACAAGGGCGAAAAAGGTTCCCCTCTCTGTTTGCTCAATTCCAAACACTACATTAATGCCTATTGAGTCCAATAAAAGTTAGTAAACTATAAAAAGGCCTTTGACACCTGGTAGGCAAACAAAAAGAGGTGCTTCAATGGAAAAGAGTTTACTATTTGTACACTGTAGCACAACCTTGTTTATTTCCAGAAAACAAATGACAGCAAGTTCTGATCCCAACAGGTTTTCAGCAACTCAATAAAATTGACTGGCAGGTCTAAAATCAATTCATTTTGTTTTGCTTTTCTATATTACACTAATAAAAGCTTCAGATGTATTGAGATCTTGAATAATACTTCTGTTTAAAATCTATGAGAGTCCTAGAAACAGATGTCAAGGTCACCCTGGGGGAGCCAATTTAGGTCAAGGCTGGGCTAGGGGGCCACCAAGGACTGCAGTGTGGGGTACAGGGACATTGCCCTGCAATTCAAGTCCCTCAAAGAAACAACAGTTGAAATTGTACAATGTATCTGCTAAGAGGAGTGTTTGCAATTTTGTGCAAAATCTTTGAACAGGTAAAGGATAAGTAATTTTACACATCATCATGAATTCCTCTGCCGTACATTGTACAATGTATAAGCCATCAATCATGCCTTTTTAACGGCAATAGTCTTTAAACAATAAATTCTTCACAAAAATAAAGGCTTGGCCTTTAATTCACACATGCATTACAGCAAGGAGCCCAAAAGTGTGACCGCTTTTGATTTATTCACATTCTTTTGTACAGATTTAATCCAATCAGAAGCCAGCTTGAAACTGTCCTCGACTTCTGATTGGTTAATGCCTGCATGAAAGAATGTGAGTTAATTAAAGGAGGTCACACTTTTGAACTCCTTACTGTAATACTTTCCAGTTAACATGTACTTTCTTAAAAATCATTGATCGTAGTATTTGCCTTACGATGAATAGCAGACTAAACAGAGCGTGCCTAAATGAAACAAAGGTCCAAAAAATACTGCATACTAAAAATATAAAATTGTCCATTATGTCTTTTTCAAAACATGCAGCATGCAGGAAGAATTGACTCCAAGGGAAGAGCCTATTGTCCACACAAAAGTGTTTTTTTTTCTAATTTAAATTTAGTGGTACATCAGTTTCAATGTATTGCAAACAAAAAGAACAATGTGAATACATTTAATCTACAAACATCTTATCTCAAAAATTTCAAATCTGTACATGACAGCCCCATACAAACAGAGGCAAAATACAACGTAGCTACATTGGCAGCCAAAAATGATAACATGTCTGTACTTCCTAAACCATGCATTAAAATATCCCTTATTCTCTTCTTCAGAAGCCATATGAATACTAACCCATAAAATTAATATAACCATTTTCAAGACAACATTGAAGTTACAAGTGGTGTTGACTGGTTTTGGAGGACTAGGCTGTTTTGTTTAACACCCCAACAAGAATACATACATGTAACTGCCTTCATATAGCCATTTCAAAATATTAATGAAATGCAAATAGAAACACACAACTGACTAGTTGGCTTTCAGGAAGTGGGATTATTAGACATCATTAGCTCCCTTGGGGGGAGACGACTCAAAAAGACAGCTGAAGTTCAGCTTAAAAAAGAGTATTCAAGGTAAAATAAATTAGTTTTCACTGAAAAGGTCCAATAAAGTTTGGTGTGACAAAGTTATTTGCTTGTTTTGATTAGTTTTACAACTTGTTTTTCTACCAAGCAGAAAAGAGAAAGACTATGACAATAGGAAAAAGTATGAAAACAAGGTGAGAATAAATGATGAACACGGGAGATGTCTGATCAGATGAATGAATGAGCAAGTGGATTCAAAAGTGTCACCTAAAGGTTATTTCCCTCATGTATCGTAAATGAGTTTTGCTCCTACAGGATATTACTTGTTCCTTTCTTTGGTAATATTTAGTTGTACTCAAATTAAGACAACCCCTCTTCTGATCTACACTGTACAACTTTCTTACCTTTATCAATGGTTATCAAGGTTGTATCAATTGTGTAAAATAAAACATTTGACAGGTATGTTTTCTTTATACTCTGAAATGTAAACCACTAATCCTGTTTGTATGTAAAATCTATATATTTTTACTGTCATCTGGAGAGAGGGCTGGAAGAAAAACTTACGGATTGCATCCTTGCATTAGCCTGCACCACAGACAAAAATTAACTTCTGGTTAAGTCCGTTTGCAAAACAGCACTGAAATCCTTGTTCTGGGCCCTCACCTGTGTACCAGGATTTAAGTATGCACTATGATTGGCCAGTTAAAACAGCCATTGTCAATTTGCCAATCAGGTTAAAGGGAAATTCGGAACACATTTCTGATAATTCATTGAGTTCATTGAGGGCCCAGAACAAGGATATTGGTGCTGCTTTGCAGATGTTACTAACCACGTTTAAATTAAATCTGCGACGCAGGCTACCTTGTCTTAGGTTATGTTTTTACACAGATGACTTGCCTGGGGCTTTGCCAATGTGCAACAGCACACTTCAAGCCATGTTGCCCATGTCACTTTAGTGTGTTTTACTGTAAATACACATAGTCTAGTTACAGTGTAACTAATGGAGAAGAAGCCTATTCCCAACTCTTGTCTGCCAAGTATGAGCTACTTCAGTTGAACTGCTTATCACTGGGTTACACATGTTAAAAACAAGGGGTCCATGTAAACACACAACCGAGAAGGTGCCTTTAGTTGATCAGTTAAGAAAGAAGAAGAAAGAAAGGAAAGGAGGGAAAGTTGATGGCGTCGAAAGTAACTCATATTATTATTCCACTATTATGTCATTTTACCATATAAGGTCAAGAGAACAAGCAAAATACGAGGCTGTATTACACCGTAGTGTCCTGGTTTAACCGGTTTATAACAGGGCGAATACCAGCGGATGCAAAAGGAGCAACTGTGGCTGACAGAATCAGGATGTTTTGGATACTCTCATTAGAAAATAGAAGCCAAAATACCATTTTTCTTTTGCATTAAAACAATTAACCTCTCATTCAATGGTTTGGCATATAATACACGCGAACATTTTGCTAATTGTTAACGTCATTCTCACAGACAGAATCAGGATGTCTCTAAATACTCTTACCAAAAAATAGAAGCCAATTGCCAGATAATTTTTTTTTTGTAGTGGACTAATAAACCTCTTATTCGATGGTTTAGCATATAATACGAGCAGACATTTTGCTCATTGCTCGTAAAATAATTATCTGCACGTATTATATGCTAAACCATCGAATAAGGTGTATGTAAAAGAACAAAGTAAAAACTGATGGAAAGGTTGGGTTACTTTTAGCCATTTATGTTATAGTTTGTGAACACGTTGTTCAATTAGCAATTTTGAAGTGATTCTTTGTGGCTAAATCCCTAGACCTCGTGTCCAACATTACTACATTTACAAGGGTGCCAATAGGGTTAAATGTTTAGCATTGTCAGTTGGAACTCATTAAAATAAATGATTACATTAAAGGAGAGCCAACCTTATCAGGGAGACAATGGCAGTTCAGTAAATCAAATGACAGTTTCAGCAAACTCTAGGCTAATGTTTAGAAATTTTTTGTGTGTTTGTAATTATGTTTTCCCTTTTGTTTGCATGACTGACAAATAATTGTGAAACATGTCATGGACATATGATCTCCAGTTATTATGCATCTAGAAGAAAAAAATTGGTTTTAAAATTTGCTTCACACTGGATTAAAGTTAACCACCTTTCAGTTTGCATCAAAAGGAAAAAATAATTGGCCAAATTTGTACTAGAAATGGATCATTTTTCTAGACAAATTATCCATCAGGTGAATATGAGAAATTTGGAAAGATGAATTTAGTTGGGTTTTGGTTATAAGGGAGGGTCTGGACAGGAAAAAGAAACAATATTCCCTTTTAACTCCAGGGAGAAAACAAAGATAGATACTGAGATGAACTAAGAAACAAATTAATAGTGGGAGTTGGGTTAAACAACTAGTCTAAGATCATGTAATCATGAATGAGAACAAAGAGAATCAAGACACTTTTATGCTATGAAAATAATCTTCTAAAGAAATACAGCTGTAGGCACCAGTTCCTCCAACATCAAACTTGGCATAAATATCCATCTTTCCTTTCTGTCCATACCGTAAAATCCCACGTTAGAGCCCTGGGCTTACATAACTTCATAAGCAGTTTTGAGTGGGCTTATAAACATGGGGGCTTATATCTGGGGGGGGGGGCATATAAGCGGAATAAAGCAAATGTTTTGGAACGACGAGATAAAACATAATTATCTGAGAAACGAATTAAAGCAGACATACCATTACATTTAGAGTTACATTTATAATACATTTATCATGAGTCACATGAGTCACTCCAAATCATTGGAGTTAAACAGTTGTGTTGGAAATGAACAGTGGAACAGAACTTGTAGCATTGTTATGTAAGCATGAACATTTTTTTTCTTTCTTTGGTATCAATATATTATTGTTCCAAACTCCACAGCCACTTTTTTATGCCCATAACTTTAGATTAAAAATTTTGATGTTTGTAAAGGAACGCATTTATACATTAAAGGGACTTATAAACGGGAAGGGGGGTGACTTTTATCCAGAATAATATCTTTGTTAGCAAATGGAAGGGGTTATATCCAGGGGAGCTTAAAACCAGGGGGGCTTTGCCGTGTGATTTCACAGTATATAAATTTATAGACAAAATATCTGTCTCCCAAGACATCAAACGTGGTGACAAACAATTTGAACAATTGGCCCATGTGGATAAGATTTCTGCCCAGCCCAATAAATTTTTATATTATGCATGCATGTCTTCACTCCCAAGGCTGTGCTGTAAAAGCTAGGGTGCCCAGCATATGATTTGTATGAAAAATCTGAGATTTTCTAGTCACCTGAGGGCAAAAGTTGGGTGCCAGGGGCCACCAGGCTCTGCTAGAACACAGCCATGGACTCTTTCCAGGCTATTGCTCAGAACCTGTTAATAAACAAATCCAAAGTGCTCAGCATATGGTTTCTATGAAAACCCTCAGATTTTCTTGATAGTCTTGGACTCTATTCCTATAAACTTTTTGTGTGAAATAGTATAAGATTGCTGAATGCATAATAGAGGTATAGGGCCGGATAGGAATCCTACCTCTCATTGCTACTAGGATGTAACAATCAAAGTACTGACGTACCCCCTGAGACCAAGATGAAATCAAATGAAATTTGACGTTTTTCAGTTTTCAGAAAGACGATGCTTCGTGATACAAGACCCAAATCGTTCACATATTGAGTCTTTGCTCACCTTTTTTTGCATATATATGTACCACCCAGATTACTGGCAAACTAAAGTTCAAGAATTTAATGTAAACTGTGCATGTATAAAGCCGATCGCGTGGCTAAATTATTTAGTTTCTCCAAACACTCATAGGGCGCTTGATAAGACAAGTTTTGTTTAGCAGGGTGAGAGCAAACAGACTAAACCTACCAAGTAACATTTAAGCCACCCAAAAGAAATCGAACAACCCTGTCAATATCAAATTGAATGTGACAACTTGAACAAGATTAGCTCTTCGATATGATTCCGGGAGAGCACGCGTTCCATCTGGAAGCGCATACTGAAAGCAGAACTATCAAAGGGAATTACCTCAGTTGGTCAGTCGTCCTAGTATCCCAAGGCGATGCGTCTTCTTCACAGAATATCACTTAAAGGCTGTGACTCTAAAGAATCAGTACACGCGTAAGGAGAAAGTAGGAAAAGGTACTCTCTACCAGCCACAGTCAAAGAACGCCGAACAACGTGGTTGATTATTATGGGATTACATTTTGTATATAATCCGCTGCTAACAATTTCTAAGATACGTGGGCTCAAGAGCGCGCGGTCGGCTTCCGCTTTTCGTTTGCTAACAGATTGCTAGTAGATTTGAGTGTTGAAACCTGTGCCTACGAGTAGGGACAGTTGATCGAGCGAAATACTCGAGCCCGCATGAAAACTACCCCGCGCGAGAAGAAGCGTGTACGGCCTTCCGCGCTTGTGGTGATTTTTTATTTCGCTCGCTCTACTATCCCTGTGGAACTCGAGGGACTAGTCCGCACTTAGCAAGCTGTAAGGGGCGGGGTGGTGGAGAAAGGCTGAGACCTGTTTTCCGCTCCCTAAGCTAAGAGATTGCTCGCAGGCGAGCGAGTCCGTCCCTGCAAGTCCAGTCAAATCTAGTGTCATCCTCTGCCATTCTGACATTCATTGCCATACTGAAATTATTTTCCCACTCTTACCTAGACCAGAGATTCCTCTTCGTTGAAAGTGTTGTTAATAATATCATTTTTTGTAGAACTGAAAGTAACAAGGGAAAAATCAGGATGTGAAATACGTGAATAACGGAGCCACATGCCCGGAAGGCGCCTCTATCGCTACAATCTTGGAGAGAATGAAATGGAACAGCAAACCCCTCTACACCCCCCCCCCCCTCCCCCCAAATCAATGATGAAGCAGTGCAAAAGCTAAAACGTTCCATTTTCCCATCCTTGATTTCGGGAGAGGGGAGGGGAGACAATTTTCCCATCTATTTTGTCCAAGAAGTGTAGGTATAAAACAGTGAACGAATGGCCCCAGGGGGTACTTCCTTATTAGAGGCTAATGGGGATGTGCCGCTGGATGGGGTGGCATTTTCAGGACTGGATTGACTATAGTGGGGTTGCATTTTCAAAAGAGTTACTAGAATGGGGTTGCATATTTCCTGATTTTGGGGGTAAGACAGTTCTTCATATTTACGATCAGCAAACGTACCAGAATGTTTGTACTGTAGGTGAAAAGTAAAGTGTTCTTCATTCAATTTAAAAAATGGGTCAATTCATTTTAGAATGACCTATTTAAAGGATTGATAAGGTAGATACATAAAAAAGGAAAGTGACTACTGAGTTGGGGTCGCGAAAATTACATATCTGCCCAAAAGCGACTAAGATGGGGTCTATAATTAGCCACAGAATAGACTATAATGGGGTAGGGGCGCTGAGGGGCCAGCAGCACATACCCAACAAAAATTAACCCAAGTACCCCCCCCCGGGGGGGGGCATGCCGTTTTGAATCAAGTGCAAATATCCCTGATAAGTCATCACGCAGCACGAGCGACGCCTAAGAAAAAGCAAAGACTTGTGGCAACGAGACAGTTCCGCGTAAAATCTTGGTCTGCTGTAAACTAATGGCAAAAATTGATTCAGGGAAAGACCTAGTAGTCCCTTATTTCCCTTAGAGATAATCAGGAAGGAGTAAAACGCGCGAGCGCATGTGAACATTCCCACCAACGCGCTGCAAAGAAAGTGACCCACGAATGGAAGAGATAAAATCAGAGGGACTATAGTAAGGGCGGCTGAGCGTTTGACTCGATGCGCTACTCTCAGTGCCGCAATAGCTAGATTTCTGATCAACTCATCTTTTTCTTTCTAGCTTTGCATGACACAAAGACATTATTTTGTAATCAGTTCTAGAGATCATGAATTATCGAAGCTATTGTTTTCCCGATCATTGAAAGTATATTTTTAGAACGAAAATATACGATGTATAGGATCATAGTTATTAGAGGAGACTGGTTATGAAAAGCGGCAAACATCAATGATAAAAACAACAGTGCTGCAGTTTATGTTCAAAGCACCGTGAAAGTGCACAATCCTTTGTTTTCTGTTGGCAAATTGTTACGGAATAAATTAATGCAACGTTTTTAGTGGTCAATACAATCAAAATGATAGGAATTCTTTTGAACGTTGTGCACTTTCAGGTGCACAAAAACATATAACAAAGGAGTCTGACGGGTTTCATAACCATTCCACTCAATTAACTATGATAGGATGTTGTCGCATGAAGCAACTGAAGATTAATTGGGAGATTAGCCCATACAACTGGACGCCACCTAAATATACCTACCGGTAGTTCTTAGTCCCTCAGGGGAATTCCGTTTGAAACTGACGGGTATCAGGCATTGAACAATTAAAATTAAACTCCTAAAGAAACCAATATGGGCCTCCCTCCCCTCCTCCTCCCGACTCGCCCCAACACTCTGGTGGTTTAAATGTCCAATATGGCGTGATAGCATTATACCCGAAAAAATATCAGCGATCGCGATGTAAAATACACCGCCTTTGCAGGCTACCCTAAGGAAGGCCTGATACTCATGCTACCCCGACAATTTCTACCCTTAGGATAGAACAAGCATCCACTTCATTTTTATGTGGGATTTCCCCTCGTGGGGGAAGGTGTTAGTTGACCTCTGTTGTTTACCGACGTATAGAGTATATTTTAGGTTTTATTTTGCAAAACGTAAGAGAAACCAGCTCTACATAAAATACAGACAAGGTTAAAAATTACAATAACAGAATGCTAGTTGCGTGAGGACTGTCCTCCTCGCGGAGGACGTCTACCAAGAGGTCTTTTTTGGTTTTGCGCGAGGGTTGATGCGATTAGCAAATGACGTAATACTAAATATTAAAAAACAAACCCTGGGCGATACCCACACTACAACATAAAACCCAGTCTGTCTCGCTGCCATTTTTAGTGTCGTCATGTAACGCGCTACTCCTCCGTTATAAAATGACCTGCGTCGCAGTCGTTTGGCACTAAAAGTGGATTTCCACTATTACGTTACTCTTATGTCGGTCGACAGAGGCCAATTCGGGCCGATGCTCCACCGACATATCGTTCGAGTAGCGGTCGATATAGCGACCGGCTTTCGTTCGACACTCTCGACCGACTGTCGACCGATATGTCGACCGACTCTCGGTCGACAGATGCCTTAAAAACGCATGATCCCATTCAGCTACAGAGGTGATGTATGGAGTGTCGCCTGTAAACCTAAAAGTAAAATGAGGCTCTAAGTTCTCATTTCGCGTAGCCTTTCACATATACACTACCTCTATTTGTATTGCGCACCTACATTTTATGCGACATTAGACTACACAAACCCTAACAAAACAGCTAAGGCAACACAATGAAACACCCTAAATAACTGCAGTGGACGGATTATATTTGCCATTACCCTAAGATTNGAAACCAGCTCTACATAAAATACAGACAAGGTTAAAAATTACAATAACAGAATGATAGTTGCGTGAGGACTGTCCTCCTCGCGGAGGACGTCTACCAAGAGGTCTTTTTTGGTTTTGCGCGAGGGTTGATGCGATTAGCAAATGACGTAATACTAAATATTAAAAAACAAACCCTGGGCGATACCCACACTACAACATAGAACCCAGTCTCTCTCGCAGCCATTTTTAGTGACGTTATGTAACGCGCTACTCCTCCGTTATAAAATGGCCTGCGTCGCAGTCGTTTGGCACTAAAAGTGGATTTCCACTATCGCGTTATTCTTATGTCGGTCCACAGAGGCCAATTTGAGCCGATGCTCCACCGACATATCGTTCGAGTAGCGGTCGATATAGCGACCGGCTCTCGTTCGACACTATCGACCGACTGTCAACCGATATGTCGACCGACTTTCGGTCGACAGATGCCTTAAAAACTCATGATCCCATTCAGTTACAGAGGTGATGTATGGAGTGTCGCCTGTAAACCTAAAAGTAAAATGAGGCTCTAAGTTCTCATTTCGCGTAGCCTTTCACATATACACTACCTCTATTTGTATTGCGCACCTACATTTTATGCGACATTAGAAATCCATCCTTATTAAGCGGCTGCGAAGGAGACTACACAAAACCTAACAAAACAGTTTAGGCAACACCATGAAACACCCTTAATAACTGCAGTGGACGGATTATATTTGCCATTACCCTAAGATTGTTTTATATTATTATCCCGCCTTTTGCAGCATTTTTTCATACATATTAATATTCATTTATGATTCGCTTAGACTGACGTTGGCCAATGGAGACCAGTGGTCCGTGTGACCCGCGCGTATGCATGCTGCTGATTTTAACTTAAATTATAGTTCTCTTGTAGAGGCATATTATCGCCCGCAGGGGTTTCAGTATTTTTGTTCAAAATTTTCCCGACAAAAATAACTAAGGGTCGAGTTTATTGGTTCTGTTTTCATGTTTTCGGATATTATAACCTTGAGAAGGTATCCAAATTTGAGTCTTGAAATTTATATCGTTTTGATCCTTAAACGTCGTGAGGCTACCAGAGCCAAACACTAGCAATCGCTGAGGATTGTCGCGTGGGTGAGCATATTAGTAGTTTAAAGTCATTTCTGAAATACCTTTCATATAATTTTTGCAAAGAGAATCCTGTTGTTACGCCTGGAGTTCATCCCGTCCTCCTTGCCAAAAATAGGTTTCATTCTCAAGCAAATGAAACTCCATCCTCGGAGTTCCAAAGAACAGTCAGTTGGGTCGGGACTAAAGCGGCAGCGAAAGATTTTTAAGAACAGGCGCTGTTCTTGAAAACTTTTGCCGCCGTTTTTCTTGCCCCCAACTGCCCGCCCCTGAATCTGAGTATGATAAAGCTCATATTTTTGTGCACGACGCCTCGCTTTTAAGAAAATTAGACGTCTGTGTCCGCAAGTTGCAAGTGGCAAGTAACTGACGGAGGATGACGCTAAGCTAATGCGATTTGTTACATCGTCAGCAGTAGCTAATTAGCCCCCAATAACGTCAAAATATAATGGCGTTTGGAATCTGTGAGAACGAACGGAGCCTCACTCATATGTGACGTGTAGGTCAGCGGTGATCCACACTGTTCATGCTCTAGACGTAGAACTCAGTGGTGTTTGGTATTTCAGCTGGTTCATCGTTGGCAGGTCTTCGTTGTTTATCAATGCAGATATCTCGAAGTTCTTCAAGAATAGCGTTCTGTTTCCTAAGAGAAGACGTTATCTCTCTCAACCTAAAATGTGAAAAAATAATCACATATTTTGACTCAATATTTTATTGGAACGTTTCTATGGATTATTTTAAAACCAAAAATGCGGTCATTATGTCCGTAGGGGAGTGAAACGTTAAACACTTAATGACTGGTTCCAAGGGAGACAGTTAATTCTCAATCCGGAAATTTTGAAGCTGGAAAGTCATTAAAACTGTCTGTAACGGCGGGCGCCTGTCAACTCTGCACTGTTACCCTCTGACCTCATAGATTTTGCAATGTTGCCCGTTTAGAGATCTTGGCGGGAAACCGTTTCACTGTTAGTTTTCATGTGACCTCAAAGTAACCAATAAGAGCGTACTGTTGGGAGAAATTTTCAGCAGCTACAAATCAAATACTTTTCTGCACACAAGAATTAGTTTGAGTTTCACATTGCGTTTGAGTGAGCGAGTCGTAAGAATCAATACCGCGGTATTTACTCAAGTCGCCTATTAAATTTTGCACCCCTCGAGTGCGATGCTTATTCGAGGGCGTTGGCAGCGACAAAAAAATTGCATTGAATTCTCCATTTTAAACTAACATGATTAACGTATTTTAATTTTGTTTTATACCCGGGCCGCGGAGCTTATTCGAGGGCAGTGCTCATCACCCTTTTTCATCCAAATGGAATGTTCTTTTTTTAGGGCGGTGCTTAATCGAGTTAATACGATATCGCTGTCCTATAACAAATAAGTACTCACTGTTCATCATGTCTCTCAATAGTCTCTCTAAGATCCGCTGCCATTTCTTGCTTTTCATCATTTTCTTGACGTGGCGACAGGAGTTTTACCAGAATATGAATAATCTATGAGCAGTTTGGTAAAAATTACTACTCAATTGTTTCGTGATAAGTAAATAAATTATAATTATTTTTTTGACTTCTCAAACAATCCTAAATCTAATATCCCTATCATGAAGACTGATTATCAATCAGACCTTTTTAAAAGTTTTAGAATTTTTCCCAAATCTCTATTTAACAATCATTCCCCGAGCCCGAATGGGCACTGAGTCAATAGCCCGTGAGGACGAAGGCCGAATGGGCTATTGACTCAGAGGCCTTGAGGGCGAGAGGAATAATTGTTGTAGTAAAATCCAACTAGTTGGTAAAAAATACCAAGACTAAACAACTTTGGCTACTTAAAGCTAGACTTTAATCTTTTTTTCGCCACTAATGGGCTATAACATACAACCTATTAGCAGCTCAACCAATCAGAACGCAGCATTGATAATAGACCACTAGCTGGATTTTACTAATAATGGATAGCTTTTCGTGGCACTACAATCTACTGTCGTAAATCGAGCCTAACTATCTTGTAAATTTATTATTATTATTATAACTAGTATAATTAACGCCGCCTGGTTGGCCCAGTTGGAAGAGCGCCGGTCTGCTGAGTAGGAGGTCACCGGTTCGAACCCCGGCCGGACCAACACTCAGGGTCTTTAAATAACTGAGAAGAAAGTACTGCCTTTGTAATGACATCTGTATGGTGACCCGCTAACGCCATAGCAATTTTGCACTTATTTGGTGAAATTTAGACACTTTCCATTCTATTTTCCTTTATTTTGTCTTTTTAATTTGTTTTCTTTTGATTATTTTTATCTTTTTTTTCATTTCCTTTTTTTTAATTATTTTTATCTTTATTAAAATTTTCTTTTCTTTTAATAATTTTTATCTTATTTTTTTTTCCATTCTCCCTTTTTTAACTTTAATTATTTCTTCTTACTTTTTATTTTAATTTATTTTGTAATTTTTATTTTATTTGGTTATACAATTTTTTTGTTTTATTAAAATTTACAAACAGTGATCTACTTTTGAAAAAAAAATCTCTAGCCCAGCAACGCCATAGACAAGAATTCCTCGCGCCCAACGAAGCGTTCCTCGTGCGCTTTTTCTCACTTCAGCCAATCGCCCGTGCCACATTTCTGCATGCATCATGTCGAAAAGGAATCAAACGTGGGACAGTTACAAGGAGGAGGTAGAGACGGAAATCCTTAGCCAAAGCGTTTTTAAACCGCTCGTTTGGAAACGTTACATAGACGTCATCTTCTCTCTCTGGACGACAAACAGAGACAGAATAGAACATTTCATTGAACAAGCAAACAATCATTACCCTACGATCAAGTCTACGGCGGAAATTTCCGATAAGGAGACAACATTCCTGGACACCTGCATCTACAAAGGCGAAAGATTCGAAAGAAACGCAATCCTTGATGTGCGTACTCATTTTAAACCAACTGAGACATTTCAGTATACCGATTTTACTTCTTGTCAGCCGCAAGGAGTTAAAGAAGGGTTCAAAAGG